>CM047428.1:43899811-43904811 GCA_026168455.1 Theocolax elegans | reverse complement strand
AGACCGACGCAACCTGGCGAGACCAATCCAGGGTTGGAGTTATCCAAATGCCCAAAGATTTAACTTGTTGTTCATACATCAGTGGGTTATCTCCAATTCTAACCTTAGGAGCAGAGTCTAGTTGAATGCGCGAAGTGTAAGCCTGACTCCCCAAGATCATCACCTTTGTCTTTTTCACGTTTAAACTTAGCCCATTTGATCTCGCCCATTCTTCCACCGCGCTGGCATCCTCCGAAATTCGGAGAACACCCTGAGCGAGATCTGCCGGGTAAAAGGAGTGATATATCTGGGTGTCATCCGCAAAAATCATATGGTTAGAATGCCTTAAAACACTCGGCAGGTCATTGATAAAAATAGAGAACAACAGAGGGCCAAGGACACTGCCCTGCGGAACTCCCCTGGATGTGTCAAGCCAGGCCGAGGTGTTCCCCAGCTCGTCCACCACCGCCTGCGAACGGCCCACAAGGTAGTGAAAGAACCAGGTTAGCACTACGTCCGAACATCCCAGCGCACGTAGTTTACGTAGCATAATATCGTGCGGCACCGAATCGAACGCCTTGGAAAAGTCGAACAGGATGAGGATGGTAATCATGCGCTTGTCGATCGCTCTTCTAACATCATCCAACACACCAATCAGCGCCGTCTGGGTACTGTGCCCCCTGCGAAAGCCTGCTTGTCTCTCAATTAATAAGTTATTAGAATTAATAAAATCTGTAAGTTGTTCATGGACAAGCTTCTCGAGGATTTTGGAAATTTCGCAGAGCTTAGCAATAGGCCTGGTATCAGACGGCGAGATCACCCTGCTCGACTTAGCCAGAGGAAAAAGCAAGGATTTAGTCCAAGGCTCAGGAAAGACACCAAATGAAAGAGAATAATTGAACAGGTCAGCCAGGTGCGGAGCTATCTGGGGAGCCAAGCATTTAAGCATGGGAACCGAGATCCCGTCGTAGCCTATAGCCTTGGAGGAGGCCCTGGATATGGTGGAAAGCACCTTATGAGTAGTGACAGGAACGAAGTTAAATGAAGTTGTGGGATAATTGGCGGGTAAGATGTCCTGAGATGAGATGAGTGACTGAAGATGATCCAATGTGAGGCGAGAGGGTGAATAAGAGATGGAGGCGTAATGAGTATTAAGCTGATCAAGTGAAAATAAACTAAGAGGCGACTGAGCTGGTTTAGATACAAGACCCATGTTCCTGAGCTCTCTCCACAGACCAGATGGATTGGCGGCAGACTTTATTTTCTGGTTATAGAAGGCAAATTTACTCGAGTCTAAGGAGTTTTTAACCAATCTACGAAGGTCTTTGAAAATGTGGTAATCAGAGCTCAGGCCTGTGGTCAAGTATCTCTTGTAAGCCATGTTTCGAGCCTTAATGTTTTGTTTAATGAGTGAGGTGATCCATGGTTTGTTGGAATATTTAATGGTGGTGAGTTTAGGCGGAGCTAGTGAATTAAAAGTAGACAAAATGGAATTGCCAAGGTTGGAGAGGAGGTCATTTATATAGATAGGTGACGTAGAGAGTGACAATGAGTTAGACTGTAACAAGGAATTTGGGGGAGATGGAGAGGGAGAGAACGCGCGGCCAGGCGTGACATGCGACATATGCGTAGATGATTGACAAGATGACAAGATAGACGTGTTAAGATGAGATGAAGCTCGATCGAAAGTATCCGAAAACAATGCAGCTGCCTCCGCCAGATCGATCAGCGCAAAGTTGCGCGACCAGAACCTTTTTGGATTCAGTTGCGGTTTACCAATGTCTAATTCAAGAATAATAGAGTCATGTCCTGCTGCAAAGGGCACGAGTGATTTCGTATACTTATGAACTGGCGGAGGGTTTCGAACAATAAATAAATCGAGCCATGTGTGTGATGAGGTATTAGCTGTGTGAGTATGATGAGTAGGTTCCGATTCGATTAGAAAAAGGTCTAATGACTCTAAGTAAGACTCCAACATAGCAGACGACCCATCCTTTTTGCCCATATTGATATTAAAGTCACCGGTGATTATTACTTGGTCACATGTATGTAAAAACTTTGATACGGAGTTAAAAAATTCGAATGGGTACGCCGCTGTGGGCCTTCGGTAAACCACACAAAACAGTATCGAACTGGAGCAACCATAAATCTGAAAAATCATAAACTCGGGAGAGTTGGAAAAAACAGGGTCCGAGTGGGCGACTAACTTAACATCAAGGTTATTCTTAATGTAAGCCGCCACACCCCCCCCCTCCTTTCCGACCCGATCCAATCTATATAATGTGTAGTTAGGAAGGCTCAGTATATCGGATGAGTCATAGTCCTTGAGAAAAGTCTCTGAAAAGGAAATGATATCGTGATTTGAAGGTGCAATGAGTGATTCGACAGATGAGAAATGTGTTTTTAAACGGTTTATATTAGCATGAAAGATGGAAAATGTAGTGTTAGTAAGGGATGAGGCCTGGCCCGCCGACCCTCATTTCGACGATGAGGAACTAGATGACGGAAGATTAAGAATGTCCGATTCATTATGTATAGGAATAAGCTGCCCTCCCTTGGTTTTTCGCATAAATACATTAAGATTTTTGACTATAGGCCTCGCATAGCCTAAGTCGGAAGAATAACGAATAGCCTTAGACAATAATACATGTAGTTTTTTGGGCCATAACGCACGCAGAAATAATGAGGTCGCACCACCCGCACCGAAGAGAGACTCCGCCGTAACTCCTTTCAAAAGACGGGCTCTTTCAAGAATGAGATCCCTGATAGAGGGAGACGAGAATCTAATGACAATACCGTTACCGGCGTTGGTTCTATTTAACGATGTTGATGTACGCTCGGGTTGACTATTTGTTCCATTACGGGCAAGCCATGGCCTGGTTTCTACTACGTGCGAGTTAGCCCGGGGGAGTTTAATAACTGATAAGATCTTATCGACGGCCTCTCCCTCCGAAATCTCTAGATTAGCCGGAATACCGAGTATTAAAACCTCGCACGTGTCATTGACCGGCTCCGCGGTACTCCCTACGCAATTATTTTTCGCCGCTTCAAGTTGACCACGCAAAGCATCGTTCGCGCACTCCACGGCACCCAAACGACTCGAGATATGTAAAAATTTTTCCTCAGTCTCCGCCTCTAGTAGTGAGACTCGGGAATTTAGTTCCCGAATCTCGTTTGCTAAGCCCTGTACTGATGACTCGATGCGCGAGACCGAATTATCGAGTTTTGATTCCAAGCGGCATGCTAGTTCAGAGAGGAACGCGGCCATATCTACGGGAACTGTCGACTGCGCGGGTAGGCCGGAGTGACACTCATTGGGCGTGGCGCCGCGAGGTTGCTTAGCAACCTGCGACGATGATGGCGACGGAGGCGAGGCCACGCGCTTAGCAGTGGAAGGAGTCGATGTGGGCGTGGCTACTGGCTCGGTAGCGCAGTTCTCCCAAGCTTGTCGTGGCAACCCAGGCGGTGGCGCCCTCGTATCAGAAGGAGCCACGACTAGCGCTTTCACTTTCGCCAGCTCACAACAGCGGCGCTCAGAAGAGCCAGACAGAACATCCACGCAGTGGGAGTGGGAAATTTTGCTACACTCCGGGCATACCTCAGTATAGTCTTTCCTCGTAAGACGTACGCCACATACGAAGCAGCCGCGCGATGCCATTGCTGCCAATCGACGTCCGCCAGAGAAGGTCACAAGTAGTACAGCGAAAATACTGCTACAGCCGTCTTATGTTGCGAGCACTGTTCCCGGCTGAGTCGCGAATTCTCTCTCGCAGTTAACCTCGAAAAATTGCCGGATTGCAAATCTATTATTATAGGACTGCCGGCCGCAGCAAAGCAAAACTATTTGTAAAAATAGACGCTGCAGTCGGTGAGCGTCCTTTCCACTTCCGCTGTAAAAAACTCGAGGCAGCTGTGTGAGTTACAAGTGTATTTGAGGACAGAGCAAAAAATCAACTGTGTTGTACTCACCGGAAGAGATAGAGAGAGATACAGACAGGTAGATAGACAGATAGACAGATAGACAGATAGGCAGACAGACAGATAGACATATAGACAGATAGATAGATAAATAGACAGATAGACAGATAGACAGACAGACAGGTAGATAGACAGATAGACAGATAGACAGACAGACAGATAGACAGGCAGACAGATAGACAGATAGACATATAGATAGACAGATAGACAGATAGACAGATAGACAGATAGACAGATAGACAGATAGGCAGACAGACAGATAGACAGATAGATAGATAGATAGACAGATAGACAGATAGACAGATAGACAGATAGACAGATAGACAGATAGACAGACAGACAGGTAGATAGACAGATAGACAGATAGACAGACAGACAGATAGACAGGCAGACAGATAGACAGATAGACATATAGATAGACAGATAGACAGATAGACAGATAGACAGATAGACAGACAGACAGGTAGATAGACAGATAGACAGACAGACAGATAGACAGGCAGACAGATAGACAGATAGACATAGATAGACAGATAGACAGATAGACAGATAGACAGATAGACAGACAGACAGGTAGATAGACAGATAGACAGATAGACAGACAGACAGATAGACAGGCAGACAGATAGACAGATAGACATATAGATAGACAGATAGACAGATAGACAGATAGACAGATAGACAGATAGACAGATAGGCAGACAGACAGATAGACAGATAGATAGATAGATAGACAGATAGACAGATAGACAGATAGACAGATAGACAGATAGACAGATAGACAGACAGACAGGTAGATAGACAGATAGACAGATAGACAGACAGACAGATAGACAGGCAGACAGATAGACAGATAGACATATAGTAGACAGATAGACAGATAGACAGATAGACAGATAGACAGACAGACAGGTAGATAGACAGATAGACAGACAGACAGATAGACAGGCAGACAGATAGACAGATAGACATATAGATAGACAGATAGACAGATAGACAGATAGACAGATAGACAGACAGACAGGTAGATAGACAGATAGACA
>CM047428.1:43892311-43894811 GCA_026168455.1 Theocolax elegans | reverse complement strand
AGGTAGATAGACAGATAGACAGATAGACAGACAGACAGATAGACAGGCAGACAGATAGACAGCTAGACATATAGATAGACAGATAGCCAGATAGACAGATAGACAGATAGACAGATAGACAGACAGACAGGTAGATAGACAGATAGACAGATAGACAGACAGACAGATAGCAGCAGACAGATAGACAGATAGACTATAGATAGACAGATAGACAGATAGACAGATAGACAGATAGACAGATAGACAGATAGACAGATAGACAGATAGGCAGACAGACAGATAGACAGATAGATAGATAGATAGATAGACAGATAGACAGATAGACAGACAGACAGGTAGATAGACAGACAGATAGACAGGCAGACAGATAGACAGATAGACATATAGATAGACAGATAGACAGATAGACAGATAGACAGACGACAGGTAGATAGACAGATAGACAGATAGACAGACAGACAGATAGACAGGCAGACAGATAGACAGATAGACATATAGATAGACAGATAGACAGACAGACAGGTAGATAGACAGATAGACAGATAGACAGATAGGCAGACAGACAGATAGACAGATAGATAGATAGATAGACAGATAGACAGATAGACAGATAGACAGACAGACAGGTAGATAGACAGACAGATAGACAGGCAGACAGATAGACAGATAGACAGATAGACAGATAGACAGATAGACAGATAGACAGACAGACAGGTAGATAGACAGATAGACAGATAGACAGACAGACAGGTAGATAGACAGACAGATAGACAGGCAGACAGATAGACAGATAGACATATAGATAGACAGATAGACAGATAGACAGATAGACAGACAGACAGGTATAGACAGATAGACAGATAGACAGACAGACAGATAGACAGGCAGACAGATAGACAGATAGACATATAGATAGACAGATAGACAGACAGGTAGATAGACAGATAGACAGATAGACAGATAGGCAGACAGACAGATAGACAGATAGATAGATAGATAGACAGATAGACAGATAGACAGATAGACAGACAGACAGGTAGATAGACAGACAGATAGACAGGCAGACAGATAGACAGATAGACAGATAGACAGATAGACAGATAGACAGATAGACAGACAGACAGGTAGATAGACAGATAGACAGATAGACAGACAGACAGATAGACAGGCAGACAGATAGACAGATAGACATATAGATAGACAGATAGACAGACAGACAGGTAGATAGACAGATAGACAGATAGACAGATAGGCAGACAGACAGATAGACATATAGACAGATAGATAGATAAATAGACAGATAGACAGATAGACAGACAGACAGGTAGATAGACAGACAGATAGACAGGCAGACAGATAGACAGATAGACATATAGATAGACAGATAGACAGATAGACAGATAGACAGACAGACAGGTAGATAGACAGATAGACAGATAGACAGACAGACAGATAGACAGGCAGACAGATAGACAGATAGACATATAGATAGACAGATAGACAGATAGACAGATAGACAGATAGACAGATAGACAGACAGACAGGTAGATAGACAGATAGACAGATAGACAGACAGACAGATAGACAGGCAGACAGATAGACAGATAGACATATAGATAGACAGATAGACAGATAGACAGATAGACAGATAGACAGATAGACAGATAGGCAGACAGACAGATAGACAGATAGATAGATAGATAGACAGATAGACAGATAGCAGATAGACAGATAGACAAATAGACAGATAGACAGTTAGACAGATAGACAGACAGGACAGGTAGATAGACAGATAGACAGATAGACAGATAGGCAGACAGACAGATAGACATATAGACAGATAGATAGATATATAGACAGATAGAAAGACAGACAGATGGACAGACAGATAGACAGATAGACAGACAGACAGATAGACAGATAGACAGATAGACAGACAGACAGGTAGATAGACAGATAGACAGATAGACAGACAGACAGATAGACAGGCAGACAGATAGACAGATAGACATATAGATAGACAGATAGACAGATAGACAGATAGACAGACAGACAGGTAGATAGACAGATAGACAGATAGACAGACAGACAGATAGACAGGCAGACAGATAGACAGATAGACATATAGATAGACAGATAGACAGATAGACAGATAGACAGATAGACAGATAGACAGATAGACAGACAGACAGGTAGATAGACAGATAGACAGATAGACAGACAGACAGATAGACAGGCAGACAGATAGACAGATAGACATATAGATAGACAGATAGACAGATAGACAGATAGACAGATAGACAGATAGACAGATAGGCAGACAGACAGATAGACAGATAGATAGATAGATAGACAGATAGACAGATAGACAGATAGACAGACAGACAGGTAGATAGACAGACAGATAGACAGGCAGACAGATAGACAGATAGACAGATAGACAGATAGACAGATAGACAGATAGACAGACAGACAGGTAGATAGACAGATAGACAGATAG
>CM047428.1:43619811-43889811 GCA_026168455.1 Theocolax elegans | reverse complement strand
GATGCTCATGGATGCGATCCTCATAGACCAGGTATTCATGTCGAGCCCAAACAAATGATTAAATAGAATTACCTTGAAATTATCTAAGAGCATGGGGTTAAATGTGATGAACGGAAGCTGATTGATGATGCGGGTGGAGGTTGTATTGAATGACTTGTTCAATGATTCAGTGCGTGGCGGAAGGTATGTGAGGGGTTTAGGTGGATGACGAGAGGAAGATCGAGAATTTTGGTCAGGGGTGTTTAGTTTAATGAAGTGATTTGCTAAATATGTATGTGTATTATGAGAGATGATCTTAAATGCTAGGGAGCCGATGAGAAAGCACCGTCTGGACTCGACCGACAGCCATTTTAAACCTAGTCTATACGGAGTAACGTGATCACGTCTCGCTATATTACCCCATACAAATCTTACACAAGCATTCAGCAGTCTTTGGAGTTTAATATTTCTAATCTGATCTATATCATGATAAACCGCGCACGCATAATCGAAATGCGGGAAGATAAGTGTTTCTACCAGATTCTTACGGAGTTTAAGCGACATAGTTTTGCTATAATAACGCAGCGAGTGCAGTACTCCGTGAACGCGCTTTGAAATTCCCATGACTTGCCTTGACCAGTCTAGGGTAGGGGTTATCATAACACCAAGCGATTTAACCACATTTTCATACCTCAAGTAATCATTATATAATCTGACCTTCGGAGCAGTGTTCAGGTTGATACGCGCAAGATAAGCCTGACTGCCCAGGATCATGACTTTCGTTTTTTCCACATTTACCTTAAGACCGTTATTAATCGCCCAGCTCGCTATCGCATTGGCATCATGAGTAATACGTTGAACTGCATTATCGAAATCTGTTGGAAGAAACGAATGATAGACCTGGGCGTCATCGGCAAACAACATATGGTTACAGTATTTAAGGATCTTTGGCAGGTCATTGATGAAGATGGAAAAAAGAACGGGACCTAGGACACTACCCTGCGGTAAGCCAGCATTCACCCCAAGTCAGTCCGATGTCGTGCCAATTTCATCCACCACAGCCTGTGTGCGGCCAACAAGGTATCTATAAAACCAATTTAGCACAACATCGGAGCATTTGATATTACCCAACTTCTGAATAAGGAGATCATGCGGCACCGTGTCGAAGGCCTTGGAAAAGTCGAACAGGACCAAAATCGTTATCTTCCTAGAATCGATAGCCCTCCTCACATCATCAAGTACACCTAGAAGAGCTGACTGAGTATGTCTCTTTCGGAACCCCGCTTGCCTAGCTGTTAATAAACAATTACTTTCGAGATACTCAATCAGCTGATCATGCACTACTCTTTCCAAAATCTTCGAGAGCTCACAGAGCTTGGCTATCGGTCTTGTGTCCGAACACGACTCCATCCTGCTCGACTTCGCCAATGGAAATAATAAGACCCTCTTGCAACAGTCAGGAAAATAACCAACGGATAACATATTATTGAATAGGTCTGTTAGAGGTAATGTGAGTTGTGGCTCAAGCAGTCTAATCATACTAGTTGTAATTCCATCAACACCTGCGGACCTCGAGGAGGCTCTTATGATGGCCCATTGAACCTTTTTGCTTGATACGGTGCGGAATGAGAATGAGGGTGAAGAGGGTGACAGATGACATAAATTAGTTAAGATGGACGCGAATGAATCAATGGGAAGTGGTGATACATGATTAGAAATGGACGCATAATGAATATTTAGTTGATGATTAGTGAAGTGTTGTAATGGCGAAGGGCTCGTCTTAGAGCAGAGACCCATGTTCTTGAGGTGCTTCCATGACTTAGAGGGTTCTCTTTCGCTACATAGTTTCGACTCTAAATAGCGAAATTTGCTGGAGTTGATTGAGTTCTTGACTCGATTTCGTAGCCATTTATATCTGTCATAGTCCGAAATAGAACCCGAATTTCGAAAAAGTCTGAAAGCCACATTTCTAGCTTTGATATCTGCTCTGATATCATGAGTAACCCATGGTCTATGCTTGGCTTTGATAGTAAATAATTGGAGCGGGGCAACGGTGTTATATGTGGCTAAAATCGTGTCTGTTAGCTTAGTTAGGGAGGACGTGATAAGGTTAATATTATTATGGTTTGAGAATAGCGTTGAAAATGAAGATGTGTCAGTGGGCTGGTCAGGCCAGAGAAGAGATGGCTGGTTTGGAAAGGATAGTGGGGAGGGGTGTAAGGTTTGTGATAATCCATTGATGAATGAAGCGAATGTAATGGCGAGAGAATGAAGGTCGATCCTCTCAAGGTTCCTACTCCAGAATCGTTTAACACCACCCTGAGTATTGGTAAACTTAAGGCTAATAAACTTATTATATTATGATTGGTAAACTTAATGGCATCATGCCCTGCAGCAAAGGGAGCACTAGATTTGTTGTATGCAAACTCAGGTACTGGTTCACGAACCATGAAAAGATGCAACCAAGTATGAGAAGATCCCCTGGACGTCACCGCATGGTGTGTCGGTTCCGATGGTATAAGGAAAAATCCCAGAGCATCGATACTCCCCTTCAACATATCAGCTGCAGTACCAGTAGACTTCATATCAATATTAAAGTCACCAGTGATAACAACATGATTATGCCCAGGGAGTATATCTGACAGAGTTTCAAAAAATTTAAACGGATAAGCGGCTGAGGGCCTACGATAAACTACTGCCAATATAAATACCTCTGTCTTGTTCATCAAACGTAAAATGAGAAACTCCGGAACATTCGAGAAAACAGGGTCGGAATGAGCAATGACCTTGACGGCGAAATGGTCGCGAATGTATGCCGCCACTCCACTTCCCTCCTTACCTACACGATCCAACCTATGTAAATTATATCCCGACAGTTTAAAAATATTAGAGGAATCATTTTCAGTAAGGAAGGTTTCCGTGACGGCGATGACGTCAAAGCAATCAGGGTGTACTAATGCTTCGATAGATGAAAAATGAGTTTTGAGACGATTTATGTTGATATGAATAATGGAGAAGGAATTTTTGGAAAAGGAACTCTTGGCCCGACCAGTCCCGTCTCAATCAGTAGGAGATGAAAGGGGAGGGAGATTACTAAGATCGGCTTCCGAGGTTACGCAGTTCAAAGGGCCATCTTTCGTCTTACGCACATAGATGTGAAGATTCGCAACTATAGGCCTCGCGTAGCCTAGTTCCCTGCTCTTACGGATTGCCGCCTGCCATAGATCGAAAACATGCTTTGGCCATAATGGCTGGATAAATAGACTAGAGTCGCCTCCCAGACCGAAAATAGTATGGGCTGTTTTGCCCTTAAGGAGGAACGCTCTCTCGACCACCGCATCCCTGGTCGCAGTCGACGATAGTCGAAAGACCACTCCTCTAGAACGTGGAGCAGCAGAAGCAGAAGCACTCCCCTCGGTGGCAACCCTGGACCGTGAATCTGCTTGGACAGCAGAGGCAAATTTAAAACAGGCAGTAATTTCTCGGATGTAGAGAGAGAAAGAGAGAGAAAGAGAGAGAGAGAGGGGGAGAGAGAGAGAGAAAGAGAGAGAGAGAGAGAGCGAGAGAGAGATAGATAGAGAGAGAGAGAAAGAGAGAGAGAGATTGATTGATTGATAAGATTTTATAAGGGTAGATACCCCATAGGCACTTTAAGTTTGTACAGCGACGCTTTACACAAGTTAACAAAATAAAATAACAATATTTGAGATATAAAATAAATATAAAATAACATGATATATACAAAATAAAACAATATAAAATAAAATGTACAATATAAAAATAATTTGAATAAATAACAAAAAGCAAAAAACGATGATACATATTTAAGGCACTCGCACTTAACCTATAATACTTTAGAGGTGAGGGACCCGTGGCACCGTTATCCCTTCGTTCCTTATTCTATCGGACCAGGCAGCCTGGTCAAGCCCAAACAGATGATTAAATAGTGAATTTTTGAAATGATCAATGGATGATATATCGAAGATGGTGAATGGAAGACTGTTAATGATTTTAGATGCAGTGATGACAAAGGATCTATTTAGTGCTTCCGTTCGAGGAGGATGATAGCTTAATGATTTCAATGGGTGACGAGAGGATGTGCGGGGATTATGACATGGAGTATTTAATTTTATGAAATGACTCGCAAGATAGTTGGGAGAATTGTGAGTGATGATGTTATATGCAAGAGCGCCGATGAGGTATGTTCGTCTGGACTCAACCGACAGCCACCTGAGACCTAACCTATACGGTGTAACGTGTTCTCGTCTCGCCACATCTCCCCATACAAACCGAACACACGCATTCAACAATCTCTGCAACTTTAGGTTTCTGGTCTGATCGACATCGTTGTAGACCGCACAGGCATAATCGAAGTGTGGAAAAACAAGTGTTTCTACCAGACTCTTCCTGCGCTCACGCGACAGTGCCTTCCTATAATATCTCAAAGAGTGTAGAACTCCATGAACACGTCTTGAAATAGATAACACCTGCTTTGTCCACTCCAGGGAGGGGGTGATTATTACCCCAAGTATTTTACCTCTTTTTCATAGCTCAACCATTCTGTACCCAGTTTGACCCTCGTAGCAGTGTTCAAGTCGATACGCGATAGGAAAGCCTGACTACCCAGAATCATAACCTTCGTCTTCCCGACATTTAGTTTAAGACCATTTGCTCGCGCCCATGTCGCTATTGCATTCACATCCTGTGTTATACGCTGTACACCCTTTTCAAAATCTGTCGGAAAAAACGAATGGTAGACCTGGGCGTCATCGGCAAATAGCATATAGTTGCTATACGTGAGTACCTTCGGCAGATCATTTATGAAAATTGAAAAGAGTATGGGACCAAGAACACTGCCCTGGGGCACTCCCGCATTTATCCCGAGCCAATCCGATAGCTCTCCATTTTCCCCTTCCAGAGAGAGAGAGCGAGAGAGATAGATAGATAGATAGAGAGATAAAGAGAGAGAGAGAGAGAGAGAGAGAGAGAGAGAGAGAGAGAGAGAGAGAGATAGATAGATAGAGAGAGAAAGAGAGAAAGAGAGAGAGATTTGATTTGATTTTTTCATTGGGTAACAGGGGTAAAAGCCCATATACACATAATGTTACAAAATAGGCGCATAAATAATAATAAGTTGAAATACAACATATATACAAAATAATTAACGAAAACATAAAAATAAAATAAAAATGAAAGATAACAATATATAATATCGCAGCGCAAGATTTCTGCAGGATAGATATAAATAAATAAAAATACTAAAACTAAATAACAGATAAAGTAAACATAAAAATAAAAATAATCGGAGATAAAACAAAAAGGTTAAAACGTTTTATAAGTAAAATAAAAATCGATAAAATACCGTAGCATCTATAAATAAGTAGACGGAATATAAGAAAAATAAAAATACGGCGACACGATGAATAAATTAACGGAAACTAAATTAAAATTAAAACGGAGATCAATTTGAGTCATAGATCAGGCAAGGGAGTGTAGACAATTCCTTCGTTCCCAACCCTCACCTCCCAAACCTGTCGATCGAGCTCGAAGAGATAAGATGATAGAGCTGATTTAAAGGGACCAAAAAGAAGAGGGTCAAAGTTGGTAAAAGGGAGATGATTAGTGAGGCTAGAGGCAGTGATTATGTAGGAATTATTTAGGGCTTCGGTTCTATGATAGAGATAAAAAACGGACAGGGGCGGGTGGCGTGAGGAAGATCGGGATGAAAATGAAGTATCGCGTAGAGTGAAATGACAGGCAATGTAGGAAGGAGATTTATGCGAAATGATATTATAGGCACTACTACCGATAAAAAGGGATCTCCTGAGCTCGACCGACAGCCATCCTAGCTTTAGACGGTATGGTGTTACATGTTCGCGCCATGGAATGTTTCCCCATACAAAACAAACGCAAGCATTTAATAAACGCAGGAGTTTTAAATTTCTGGTGGCATGCAAGTCGTGAAAAACCGCACACGCATAGTCAAAGTGTGGGAAAACTAATGCCTCAACTAGACTCTTTCTGTTCTAACGCGAGAGCGCTCGTTTAAAAAATCTTTAGGAGTGAAGAACTCCATGGACTCGTTGCGACACTGACGCGACCTGACGAGACCAGTCTAGGGTAGGTGTAATCCAAAGGCCCAATGATTTGACTTCAGACTCATAGTCAAGGAAATTATTTCCTAATGCAACCTTCGGGGCAGTATCCAAGTCAATGCGCGAAATAAGGCCTGACTACCCAAGATTATGGAGTAGTTTAGGTTTTCCTCGATATTGATGAACAAACCATATTTATTTATTTGGCGACGTTTCGATGGATATCCTCCATCCTCATCAGGCTATACCTTTTTATTAAAAAATGATTTCATTTTACAACATCTTTTAAACACAATTTTACATATATAAATCTAAGTTACTTACTATTTCGTCAATATATAGGTATACACATATTATTAACAGCATCTCTGATGCGTCGCTCTATAATTGAAAACAATGATTAAAATAACAAACGTTTAACAATTTTTGCACAGAGATTGAGGTTATATATAACATACCTTTCCCCTATTGTTGTGTCCATAATCAACACAAAAAATTGAAAATTAAATAAATACTTAAAGAACATTACAAAATAAATTAACACATAAACACACATATTAAGCAAAAGGCAGTCAAATATTAAAATAAAGCTAACAATGTATATCACAGACGGTTAATACTGAAAAAATTTGAAATATCACGTCCCCTGTTTTCAGAGACACCTATACGATCAATCTTAATCAGATCGACAACACAGTCATCCCCACCACAGGCGCGAAACTTCAAATTAAGTAAATTATGTGTACTGATAAGTAATAAAAATTAATAAATTATTTATGATTATTTACAAGAGAATTCAAAAAATTTTTTTATAAGACTAAATTAAAATTTACTATTTCAATAAAAATATTTTTTTTTTTTTCTTCCCGTTAAAACAATTAATAACTGGTAATAAAAATTTAAAAAATTAAATTTAAGTAGTTAAGTATTTTATTAAATTTTAAATATAGTAGATTAACTAAACAATTTTTATAATAATGAAGAATCTTTTAATTATGAACTTAAATGAGAAGAAATTAAAAAACCAAAAAAATATATATTTGAATTTACCGCGTCGCGCATCGTGCAAGACACAATACGCGCATCGATCAACACGCAAGTCGATCACTCACCTTATCCAAACATCTGATCGATATACATTGATTTGAGGTTATGTCATAGGGGAGAGATACACATTATAATTTAGATTTTAATTTAATACTATTGATAATGTCACTGTAATGTTGGCTAAGATGTCTAGTATCGTCTTTGCAATTGATCGCATTATGTTGCAGATTTATGTATATCATTTCTGATAATACTCGTTTTTTCCAATTCTTTTCAGTATCAAGTATTTTGACGTTGTCAAAATCTAACGAATGATCATATGCGAGCATATGTTCATTGATTACATAGTGCGACTCAGTTTTGTTTATATTAGCTTTATGTTCTTTAATACGACATTTTACTTGTCTCTTTGTTTCACCCACATAACTAGCATTACAATCTTTACAATCTATTTTATACACTACATTAGTTTTAGTTAATTTGTCTATTTTATCTTTGCCCCTCACAATAACACCATCAATTTTATTATAAATTTTAGGTATAACTTTGATAGCTTTGCCTTTCATAGAACCAGATATTTTTTCATAAAATTTAGGAATAAAAGGAATATTTAAAGTTGCTTTATAATTAGTTACTACTCTATTATTAACTTGATCAATGTTATGACTAGAACTATATTTTATTTTCTCTAATCTTTTTCTTACATTATGATTTATAAACTTTTTTGGGTAACAATTATTTTTTAAAAAATCTTTGACTAGTTTAATATTGGTTCCATGAAATTAATAAATTAATAAATTAACAAATGTAATTGAAGTTTTCAATAACTACCATGAGAAATTGCAGTTCACTCATGAAAAAGAGAATTATGGTTATATAAGTTTTTTAGAGGTATCACTAATAAGGAATGAAAATAGAAAAGTTATTACTAATTGGTATAGGAAAGATACATTTTCAGGACGATTTTTACATTTTGAATCTAGTCATACAATAAAGCAAAAGCGGGCTATGGTATATACATTGGTGGACAAGGCAATTTTGTTAGCACATGAAAAATTTCATGGAACCAATATTAAACTAGTCAAAGAATTTTTAAAAAATAATTGTTACCCAAAAAAGTTTATAAATCATAATGTAAGAAAAAGATTAGAGAAAATAAAATATAGTTCTAGTCATAACAATGATCAAGTTAATAATAGAGTAGTAACTAATTATAAAGCAACTTTAAATATTCCTTTTATTCCTAAATTTTATGAAAAAATATCTGGTTCTATGAAAGGCAAAGCTATCAAAGTTATACCTAAAATTTATAATAAAATTGATGGTGTTATTGTGAGGGGCAAAGATAAAATAGACAAATTAACTAAAACTAATGTAGTGTATAAAATAGATTGTAAAGATTGTAATGCTAGTTATGTGGGTGAAACAAAGAGACAAGTAAAATGTCGTATTAAAGAACATAAAGCTAATATAAACAAAACTGAGTCGCACTATGTAATCAATGAACATATGCTCGCATATGATCATTCGTTAGATTTTGACAACGTCAAAATACTTGATACTGAAAAGAATTGGAAAAAACGAGTATTATCAGAAATGATATACATAAATCTGCAACATAATGCGATCAATTGCAAAGACGATACTAGACATCTTAGCCAACATTACAGTGACATTATCAATAGTATTAAATTAAAATCTAAATTATAATGTGTATCTCTCCCCTATGACATAACCTCAAATCAATGTATATCGATCAGATGTTTGGATAAGGTGAGTGATCGACTTGCGTGTTGATCGATGCGCGTATTGTGTCTTGCACGATGCGCGACGCGGTAAATTCAAATATATATTTTTTTGGTTTTTTAATTTCTTCTCATTTAGGTTCATAATTAAAAGATTCTTCATTATTATAAAAATTGTTTAGTTAATCTACTATATTTAAAATTTAATAAAATACTTAACTACTTAAATTTAATTTTTTAAATTTTTATTACCAGTTATTAATTGTTTTAACGGGAAGAAAAAAAAAAAAAATATTTTTATTGAAATAGTAAATTTTAATTTAGTCTTATAAAAAAATTTTTTGAATTCTCTTGTAAATAATCATAAATAATTTATTAATTTTTATTACTTATCAGTACACATAATTTACTTAATTTGAAGTTTCGCGCCTGTGGTGGGGATGACTGTGTTGTCGATCTGATTAAGATTGATCGTATAGGTGTCTCTGAAAACAGGGGACGTGATATTTCAAATTTTTTCAGTATTAACCGTCTGTGATATACATTGTTAGCTTTATTTTAATATTTGACTGCCTTTTGCTTAATATGTGTGTTTATGTGTTAATTTATTTTGTAATGTTCTTTAAGTATTTATTTAATTTTCAATTTTTTGTGTTGATTATGGACACAACAATAGGGGAAAGGTATGTTATATATAACCTCAATCTCTGTGCAAAAATTGTTAAACGTTTGTTATTTTAATCATTGTTTTCAATTATAGAGCGACGCATCAGAGATGCTGTTAATAATATGTGTATACCTATATATTGACGAAATAGTAAGTAACTTAGATTTATATATGTAAAATTGTGTTTAAAAGATGTTGTAAAATGAAATCATTTTTTAATAAAAAGGTATAGCCTGATGAGGATGGAGGATATCCATCGAAACGTCGCCAAATAAATAAATATGGTTTGTTCATCAATATCGAGGAAAACCTAAACTACTCCTAAATACACTGCATGGACGACAAAAAATCACTTAATACCCAAGATTATCACTTTCGTCTTTTTTATGTTCAAATTTAATCCGTTTGACCTCGCCCACTTATCTACCGCTTTGGCATCTTCTGAAATTTTTATCCGCAAAGATCATGTAATCTGAATATTTTAAGATTCGCGATAGGTCGTTAATAAAGATCGAAAATAATAGTGGGCCAGGACGCTGCCGTGTGGTACCGAATCGAATACTTTTGAGAAATCGAACAGGATGAGGATGGTGATCATACGTTTATCTACGGATCTCCTAATATCATCTAAGACACCTATTAGAGCCGTCTGAGTACTATGTCCCCGGCGAAAGACCGCTTGTCTCTCAATAATTAAATTATTACTATGTAGATACCTAGTGACAGACGGCAAGATCACCCTGCTTAACTTGGCCAGAGGAAAGAGAAGATACTTAGTCCAGGGCTCTGGAAAGGATCCAGTTGAAAAAGATATATTAAACAGTTCAGCTAGATGGGGTGCGATTTGGGAAGCTATAAACTTTAGCATTGGAATGGAAATTCCATCGTGGCCCGTGGCTTTGGAAGTGACCCTGGATATGGTAAATATGACTTTATGGGGAGTAATAGGGGCGAAGTGAAAGAAAGTTATAGGATAAGATGAAGGTAAGATATCAGGGGATGAGATGAGAGACTGAAGTTAAGTATATGTGAAAGGAGAGGCTGAATAAGATATAGACGCATAATGATTGTTGAGCTAATCGAGTGAAAAAATGTTGAGAGGTGATTGAGCAGGTTTAGACGCGAGACCTATGTTCCTGAGCTCCTTCTACAGATTTGACGAGTTAGATGCAGATTTGATTTTGTTATTAAAGTGCGTAAATTTACTCGAGTCCATAGCGTTTCTAACAAAATTGCGAAGATCCATGTAAATCTGATAGTCCGAGCTCAGACCAGTGTCCAAGTACCTTTTATATGCCATGTTGCGAGCCTTAATATTGTATTTTATGTGTGGAGTGATCCAAGATTTGCTGAAGTTTCTAATGGTGATGAGTTTTGCGGGAGCGAGCGAGTCAAATGTATGTAATATAGCTGAAACAAGGTTTGAAAGGAGGATGTTGATAGGAATGGGGGACGGAGAAGTCGGCATCGAAGTAAAACGTGAAGGAGAGTGGGAACGGCCAGGCGAAGTAGATAAAGGATAAGATGCTGATGAAACAGACGATGGTAGTGCAAGAGTGAGATGAAAGACGATCAAATGTGTCGGAAAATAGAGCAGCTACCGCCGGCGGATCAATTCGAGCGAGGTTACGCGACCAAATCCTCTTTACAGCCGGCAGTGGTTTAATAAATCTAATGCGAGTACAATGAAGTGAAATGTCTGATTCGGAATGAATCGAAAGGAGCTGCCCTCCCTTAATTTTACGCATAAAAACCGTGTAGTTCTTAACTATGGGTCTCGCTGAACCCACGTCAATAGAACAACAAAGTTCTTTACTTAAAATAACATACAGCTGCTTGGGCCATAACGCACCAGGGTTACCATTTAGTGTTGTTCTGTCCTCTATTATCTAATGTAAATGAGGTCATATTGTGTGAGTGTAACAAAGAAAAAATACCTCTATCTGGCAACACTGTAACGCACGCAAAGAAATCGACGAACCTCCACCCGCACCAAAGAGAGAATCCGCCGAAATACCCTTGAGAAGGCGTGCCTTCTTAGTAACAGCTGAAGTCGAGGTCGCCGGTCTTGAGTCTTGATTCCCTGGCTAGATCCGGGCAAGCCCGGGACGAATATCCACGATTTGCGAGCTAACCCGGGGGAGATTAATGGCGGACAATATTTTTTCTAGAGCCTCCCCATTCGATATGGCCAGGTTAGCAGGGACACCAAGCAGTAACACCTTGCAAGTGTCTCTAATGAGAAATACTGCAGACAACGACTAGTTACCCCGGACCTCACTAATCATACCGCAAATATTTTCATTTGCACTTTCGAGCGCTCCCAGGCGGTCTGAGACGCTGGAAAATCTCTCTTCAGTCGCTGCCTCAATTTGTAAAACCCGGGAATTAAGGTCCCGAATTTCGCTGGCCAGCCCTTGAACCGATGATTTAATGCACGAGACCGTGCGCTCGAAATTTGTCTCTAACCGGCTCGCGAAGTCCGAGAAGAGAGCGGCCATATCAACGGTGCCGGTCGGTTGCCCGGGTAGGCCGGAGCAATTCTCAGTGGGCGTGGAGCCGCGAGATTGCTTGGCAACCTGCGCACATGGCGGCAAAGTAGGCGAGGCGACGCGCTTGGCCGTCCCCGTGGTGGGCGTCGCTGTAGAATGAGCGATGTCCGAAACGAGCTCGGTCTCGATCAAAGCAGTCCCGGGAGTTGCTGCCCCCTCACGCGACACGGGCAAAGTAGAATTCTTCGCAAGTCGGCAATTAGCGCAAAGCAATTCGCATGAATATAACTGCCGCATCGTGAACATACCTCCGCATGGTCTTTTTTTACAATTTTCCGACTACACACAAAGCACGTGGTACGCGTAGCTGGTTGCATTTCCCAAGGATGTAGATGATGTAAATGTGGCCTTGGGAAAGAAGCAGAAACCTCGACGAGGCTGACCTTTTAATAAGGGGGTGATTGGTAGAGGCGCTGAGAAGACTGTGCGAATTCGCCGATGATGAGCCGCCAATTTGCGAGAGGAAGAGCCCTAACCTCTTTTATAAGACGACTTTCCAGAGGAAAAAATAAGGATTCCTGGGCAATAAAAAATACCTGTTATTATTTCAGACAGGAGCCGCCACTCGAGGGAATCCCTTCCTCTTAGCTGAAACTCGTGCAAATAAGTGTGAAACAATAAAATCACGACAAGAGTAGAGGTGAATTTTGGAGCGTCCAGTATACCTACCCGAGAGAGAGAGAGAGAGAGAGGAAGAGGAAAAAAGAGAGTAAATGAGAGAGTATGTGAGAGAGTAAGTGCGAGTGAGTAAGGAGTGGGACAGTAAGCGCGGGACAAAGGATACAGAGGAAGAGAAATATAAAAATAATTATTGTTTCACCTTGTTCATCGAAAAAGTCTACTATTAACCTGTACGAGTGGAGTAATTTGCCTTTTATTTCTTCAATCACTTTATTCTTCGTAGACTCTCTTTACTCTCCGAAAACTCTTTTTATTCCCCGTAGACCCATTTTATTCATCGTAAACTTACTTTTTTGTTTTGCATACTTACAAGGAGAGTCCACGCCCTTTGGAAAACAGATTCTTCTTAAACTGTAGTCTATGATTTCTACCATAAAAATATGAAGAGAGCCGGAGTTTTAGATTC
This sequence comes from Theocolax elegans, assembly GCA_026168455.1. Lineage (NCBI taxonomy): Eukaryota > Metazoa > Arthropoda > Insecta > Hymenoptera > Cerocephalidae > Theocolax > Theocolax elegans. Next base: position 43,876,639 of record CM047428.1, on the reverse strand, counting down.
GAATACCTTTTTGTGTGACAGATATAAAAAAATAACGAAAAATCTCGCTAAATTACCGTTGACTTCACTTGCTTAAAACTCGAAGACAAGTAAAGATTTAAATTCAAACCAGATTTTAAAAGAAAGCTGAGATTGAGTAGATATGGTCAAAAGTTATGAAAAAAATAAGAATAAGACAAAATTTTGGCCTAAAGAAATCATCAAATTTTAATGGTAAAGTTTCAATAAAAGTTCATTTAATTTGTATTTCTTCCCTATCAATAAACCAATTTAATATACTTGAGCTTCCTATTTTTAAAATGAATCTACTTGATATCAGCTTTTTTTTTATTTAGTTTGTTTGTACGTATTTAATTGTTTCCGAGTTAGAAGCAATCAAAGTTAAGGGTTTTTTTGGCGAGATTTTTCATTATTTGCTTATATTTATCGTAAACAAGGGCATTGAACACTAAATTTCCGGCTTTCTTCATATTTTTATAGTACAAATCATATCCCAGAGTTTGGTAAGGATCCGTTTCCCAAAGTTTTTTATTTTAAATTAAATATATAAAAAAATTTTATATAAAATTCGGGAGTAAAAGGCGATTATTCCCTTGGATGAATTAGTTGGTTGAAAATCTCGGAAATAAATGCCTATTTTATCTCCCTAAATGCATAAATAACTTTTTTTCTAAATCAATATATAATTTACTACCATCCCCCGGGGTGGCTTCGCCCACGCTATAGTTATAATAGGTTTATTTTTTACTATTTAAATCGGGTTACAACCCCCCCCCCCCCCGGTAGTTAATCACCCATTCTCCAGTTTACAAAAATATATTTTTCATTAAAATTGTTTTTTTATTTAAAGTGCAAAATACTTAAAGTAAAATTTCAATTAAACCTGGCTGTTACACCCCCCGGTATTGTTTATCCATGCACTGTCTTACCACCAATTATTTTTCATCAATTTAATAAATGTCCAAGCAAGTAAAGGTTGCCAAAAAATTCTCCCCGTGTTCTAATGTCGTTGTCTTTACCGTATCTTTATTGAAAATTTATTTGTTTTAACAATTGTTTCGACTGATTTAATCGAATATTGACCATTAAATATTAAAATTATACGACAAATAAAGCAGAAAGATCAACTATGATTATTGTAACTCATCTCATTGCACACGTGAACGTGCCCGAAATAAATCTTTAGAACTATCTTAGTTTTAAAACTTTAATGCAGATACATTTTTTAAAGACAGTCGCGAAATATGACAGTAGCGGAAAGCACGTGGCAGTAGCACTACGTACAGTTTACAATAAGTATATCGAAGAAAAGCTATAGTGTAGTGAAGTCAGTTTCGAGGATATGTTAGTTTACCAGAAAGCGTTTGTCCTTCACTAAACTTTATCAGTATTCAGTTTATAGTACACGTTAATCTCAAACTGATAGTTCAAACGGTCATATCGCTAGATATCGCAGTTGTAGGTATATTGTTATATTGTTAGATATTTTAGCATGCTGTAATTTAAATAGTTTGATGGATATTCGTATTACGCATCACTTTGACTTGTAATCTAGTACCATTACATCAATTAGGAGGTTGAAGATTGCGTAGTAATATTATTGGAGTTCCTATTTTAAGTTTTAAATTATGTGGAGCAAATCCTGCCGGATGTAATGAATTAAGAAATTCTTGAGGATAATGTACAACATCTTCAGTATTGACAATTATATCAATAGATAAATATTCTTTTATATCACCATTAAATTTACCTAAAATATAATGATTAATTTCTTCAGCAAGAGCATTTCGTGGTGAAATAATTACTCTTTCACAGAGCCAAAGATAATACTTCATTGACAAAATAACAGATCTGAGATCCCGTAAAGTTTTATCGATAGCTTCTATATGTGCTCTATGAGTCATAGTACATTCATCCCATACAATAAGGATCGTTTCTTGGAGAATTTGGCCTAAAGGACCATTTTTACAAATGGAACATACAAAATCTTGATCGCAAAATACATTCAATGGTAACTTGAAAGTCGAATGTGCTGTTCTATCACCTTTAAGAAGAGTTGCAGCAATGTCAGAAGATGCAACTGCTACGGTTATATTACCCGTTGATCGTATTTTGTCCAATAATAAATTAATTAAAAATGTTTTACCCGTTCCACCAGAAGCATCAATAAAAAAAACTTTTCCACATTTGTTAGCAGCACTATTGATAATAGCATCATATGCGTATTTTTGATCAGGTACTAATTTAGATAAATTAACTTGAACATTATTTATTAAGTCATCGATATTGAAACGTGTAAAAGATTCTGTGAAAGGACTATTAGAAGGTTGTTCTTCACGAACTGGAGATTGCATTCCAAATTCCTGTAGATATTTTTCAGAAAGTTTCACAACTCTATCTTCTATTTCAATTAAACCTTGATTAAAAATATTATCAGAGTAAGTTAACGTGATATCGTTATTACGTTGACGTTCTTTGTGAAGATATCTTCACATAAATCTTTTTGAAACCTTTCTCATAATAAAATAGGTTGAGATGGTTGACAAAACACTAAAATAATAGCAAATAAGTCCTACACCTTTGAAGATGTTTGTGATATTGCAGCATCAGCTAATGTGTTTTTCCATTGGTCATCATTTTCTAATAGTCCGAGCGCTTGACATGCTGCTTTAAAAGTGGGATATATTACACTATTAACTGTTTTAAGTGATTCAAATGAAGTTGGTCCACGAATATGGTGTAATAACATCCTTAGGTGAAAGCTTTCGACTTGATTAGGATGAACTGTGTAAACCTCTACCTAAAGCAGCATCTTTTTTAATACCAGGATATCCTTCAACGTCTTGGCCACATTTCCTTCTAGAAAATTTGTTATTATTCCATACATAATATGTAGGAACCTCATGATATAGTAATGTTTTAGCAAAATCATCCGAAGAAGTCAAATCAAAGAAAGCAGTAAGTGGTGTACTCCGCGGATGTTCAAGGACTTGTTGAATGGTATCTTCAGTAAAATAAACACGTTGACAATTTTCTAAATGAACAGCTAAATGTACTACAGCTGGATACCTTTCATGTATTGGAAAGTCGAAAAACCTCCACATTGCTTCTGAAGTGCATATGTAACGACCATTGATATAATTACTAATTTCATCATTATTATGATAGAAAATGTTGCTTGATCTGTACCCTTATTTATATATTTGCATATGTATTTTATGGCTTGCACTGAATGGCAGTATTCAACATTAATATGAGCATTAAAACATCTTAATAATAATGGTGAATATGGGCATTGAACACTAAATTTCCGGCTTTCTTCATATTTTTATAGTACAAATCATATCCCAGAGTTTGGTAAGGATCCGTTTCCCAAAGTTTTTTATTTTAAATTAAATATATAAAAAAATTTTATATAAAATTCGGGAGTAAAAGGCGATTATTCCCTTGGATGAATTAGTTGGTTGAAAATCTCGGAAATAAATGCCTATTTTATCTCCCTAAATGCATAAATAACTTTTTTTCTAAATCAATATATAATTTACTACCATCCCCCGGGGTGGCTTCGCCCACGCTATAGTTATAATAGGTTTATTTTTTACTATTTAAATCGGGTTACAACCCCCCCCCCCCCGGTAGTTAATCACCCATTCTCCAGTTTACAAAAATATATTTTTCATTAAAATTGTTTTTTTATTTAAAGTGCAAAATACTTAAAGTAAAATTTCAATTAAACCTGGCTGTTACACCCCCCGGTATTGTTTATCCATGCACTGTCTTACCACCAATTATTTTTCATCAATTTAATAAATGTCCAAGCAAGTAAAGGTTGCCAAAAATTCTCCCCGTGTTCTAATGTCGTTGTCTTTACCGTATCTTTATTGAAAATTTATTTGTTTTAACAATTGTTTCGACTGATTTAATCGAATATTGACCATTAAATATTAAAATTATACGACAAATAAAGCAGAAAGATCAACTATGATTATTGTAACTCATCTCATTGCACACGTGAACGTGCCCGAAATAAATCTTTAGAACTATCTTAGTTTTAAAACTTTAATGCAGATACATTTTTTAAAGACAGTCGCGAAATATGACAGTAGCGGAAAGCACGTGGCAGTAGCACTACGTACAGTTTACAATAAGTATATCGAAGAAAAGCTATAGTGTAGTGAAGTCAGTTTCGAGGATATGTTAGTTTACCAGAAAGCGTTTGTCCTTCACTAAACTTTATCAGTATTCAGTTTATAGTACACGTTAATCTCAAACTGATAGTTCAAACGGTCATATCGCTAGATATCGCAGTTGTAGGTATATTGTTATATTGTTAGATATTTTAGCATGCTGTAATTTAAATAGTTTGATGGATATTCGTATTACGCATCACTTTGACTTGTAATCTAGTACCATTACATCAATTAGGAGGTTGAAGATTGCGTAGTAATATTATTGGAGTTCCTATTTAAGTTTTAAATTATGTGGAGCAAATCCTGCCGGATGTAATGAATTAAGAAATTCTTGAGGATAATGTACAACATCTTCAGTATTGACAATTATATCAATAGATAAATATTCTTTTATATCACCATTAAATTTACCTAAAATATAATGATTAATTTCTTCAGCAAGAGCATTTCGTGGTGAATAATTACTCTTTCACAGAGCCAAAGATAATACTTCATTGACAAATAACAGATCTGAGATCCCGTAAAGTTTTATCGATAGCTTCTATATGTGCTCTATGAGTCATAGTACATTCATCCCATACAATAAGGATCGTTTCTTGGAGAATTTGGCCTAAAGGACCATTTTTACAAATGGAACATACAAAATCTTGATCGCAAAATACATTCAATGGTAACTTGAAAGTCGAATGTGCTGTTCTATCACCTTTAAGAAGAGTTGCAGCAATGTCAGAAGATGCAACTGCTACGGTTATATTACCCGTTGATCGTATTTTGTCCAATAATAAATTAATTAAAAATGTTTTACCCGTTCCACCAGAAGCATCAATAAAAAAAACTTTTCCACATTTGTTAGCAGCACTATTGATAATAGCATCATATGCGTATTTTTGATCAGGTACTAATTTAGATAAATTAACTTGAACATTATTTATTAAGTCATCGATATTGAAACGTGTAAAAGATTCTGTGAAAGGACTATTAGAAGGTTGTTCTTCACGAACTGGAGATTGCATTCCAAATTCCTGTAGATATTTTTCAGAAAGTTTCACAACTCTATCTTCTATTTCAATTAAACCTTGATTAAAAATATTATCAGAGTAAGTTAACGTGATATCGTTATTACGTTGACGTTCTTTGTGAAGAATATCTTCACATAAATCTTTTTGAAACCTTTCTCATAATAAAATAGGTTGAGATGGTTGACAAAACACTAAAATAATAGCAAATAAGTCCTACACCTTTGAAGATGTTTGTGATATTGCAGCATCAGCTAATGTGTTTTTCCATTGGTCATCATTTTCTAATAGTCCGAGCGCTTGACATGCTGCTTTAAAAGTGGGATATATTACACTATTAACTGTTTTAAGTGATTCAAATGAAGTTGGTCCACGAATATGGTGTAATAACATCCTTAGGTGAAAGCTTTCGACTTGATTAGGATGAACTGTGTAAACTCTACCTAAAGCAGCATCTTTTTTAATACCAGGATATCCTTCAACGTCTTGGCCACATTTCCTTCTAGAAAATTTGTTATTATTCCATACATAATATGTAGGAACCTCATGATATAGTAATGTTTTAGCAAAATCATCCGAAGAAGTCAAATCAAAGAAAGCAGTAAGTGTTGTACTCCGCGGATGTTCAAGGACTTGTTGAATGGTATCTTCAGTAAAATAAACACGTTGACAATTTTCTAAATGAACAGCTAAATGTACTACAGCTGGATACCTTTCATGTATTGGAAAGTCGAAAAACCTCCACATTGCTTCTGAAGTGCATATGTAACGACCATTGATATAATTACTAATTTCATCATTATTAATGATAGAAAATGTTGCTTGATCTGTACCCTTATTTATATATTTGCATATGTATTTTATGGCTTGCACTGAATGGCAGTATTCAACATTAATATGAGCATTAAAACATCTTAATAATAATGGTGAATATGGGACAACCCATCTATTGTCAATTAGTACCATTTGATTGCGAATTTTAATTTGAGTAGTGTGCCCACTATTCTGCGGAGACCTTCGGCGATATAGTGGATAGCCATTTTCACCGGTTATAGTATTCTCTAAAAAATGTCTTGGATAATTTTTTGTACATTTTCCATTATTTAAACAGGGTGAATCATATTAAATTTACCGCATGGGCTATGAATCATATTTTTGCAAACAATTTGAAATAATTCAGGGTCAATATCTTTATCTGGCAATTCAGCAGAAATAATTTTATCAATTTCATCTGGTTGAATTTTTATTTGGAGCCATAATAGTATATGCGCGTGTGGCAAACCTCATTTTTGCCGTTCTATACTAAACATATAACATTCAACAAAACCAAATATACAATTTTTAGTTAATAGGCGCATCAACTTCTTAACTTTTAAATGAAAAACTCTGGAAATGATATCGTGTCTATCAAACGATTTTTGATTTGCAAATAACTCTCTGCGTATTTCAGGCCATTTAGGATTGCATGTAAAAGTTATAAACAAATCCGGGCGTCCTTTTTTACGTACGTATGTAAATGAAGATGGCAAAATAACACATTGCCCAATATTTCCAGGATTAATATTAGCATCATTATTAATAGCATATCGAAGATGTATATAATCATCTGTGCGTAATTTTTTATATTGCTACGAATGAAAAGTAGCCTTTCGGTTGTCATTTTTGCCTTATTATCTACAACATATTGATTTAATAAATTTTTAAAATACAGTAAATAGTTGATACTACTTTGTCTCACCATTAATCTATAAGGATAAAATTGCATGCAAATTACTGTTTTAGAAGTATTAGTTCGTTGTTGAATAGTCAAGTAATATCCATCTTCTCTTTTAGTAAACATTAAAGGATATTGTAAAGGGTCGTAAGAACGATGAAGTTCAGATACACGTTGTAAATGACCACCTCTATGATGTAAGACCATATCTCTTGGACCTTTGTCTCCGTCAACCAATAAAACCGCAACTTCGTTGCAAGTAGGAGCATTGTATCGATCCCTATGTTCATTATTAGGTACACGATCTGAATGTTTAATCAGTTTAAAATTAGTTAAATTTTGTAAAGAATTATTTTCAAGATTGTATTTAAAACTTTTTATTAAATTATTATTTTGTAATAGTAGTGTTTGCAATGATTTAATAAGTTCTACTTTTAAATTTGGATTAATATGCGATCGTGCCGAAATTTGATCATTTTCAGACATAAAATAAAACTGTAAAAATTGATGATTTTCATGAGGACTTGGTAACATATTACCAATTAAATGATAAACTTGGCCTTGAATTTTAAATGTAGGCATAAAGCTTCCTTCTTTGATTTCTTTAGCGAAAAGAAGTCATTTGAAATAATGTATTATATTGCCTGCAATTATCAAGAAAATGTGCTGAATCACTATGAATACCTAATATTAAATCTTTCATAAACTGCTGAGGCTCTTCTAATAGTGAAAGATGTACTTTACCATTAGCACAACAAAGTCCAGGTGCTTCATCTTTCCATTTTTTTGCATCACAGTGAATACAAATCTTATTCATTTCACCTATTTGAATATCTTTAAAATCTGCATAATCTAATTCAGGTTGATATTCAAATGCAGATCTTTGACCACAAATATTTTGTAAGATACGTCGATTGTTAGTATTACGCAATCGTTGATTTGCAAGCCTTTGAATTCTTTCATCAATAGACTCTCGACGTCTACTAACAGAAGTTTGCATTCGTTGAGTTAACAAACATAACTCTCTTTGAGAATCCGTTTCTCGAGAAAATCGGAATGTTTGTTGTGAAGACATTTGCGACAATCGAGATTCACGATCATCACGACTTGCATTAAGTAGTGCTCGGAATACCCCAGACTCGTAACCCGCCCGCCCACCCTTATTTAAGACTCGCGGGTTTAACCCGCATCATAACCCGTATTGATCGGGAACCCATTTCAATCGGGTATCCGTAAGCGGAGAAAAAATTTTTGTTAATTCAATAAATAAATTAATTGACTTAATAAAATAAACTTATTTTATAGGTTATGATAAAAGTCATTGTAAATGATAAAAGTGATATAAATGATTCATTATCATTCTTATAGTTTTCAAATATTTATAAAACATGTATGTATATGTAGTAATCTAATTTAAATTCACCTGAAAACACTTTTTAGCTTAAAAACACAACTTTAAATAATGAAATAAACCATTTGGTTTAGATAATTTTTCAAAGAAAAATTGTAGAATTAAAATGTTGGTATTGAAAAAAACAATTTTTTAGAAGGGTTAACAAAATCTTTATTATTTAGAATAGAACTATTCAATTAACTATAAATAATATTTAATTGATATAAATACGAATTTATACCAATTTACAATTTATATCTTAACAAAAAAACAATAATATACTTTACGATAATACATAACTTTAATGTATTTTACGACAAAAGTATTTTAATACAAATTACTGAAATGCGCAATAAAATATTTTCATGCAAGTTTCCTATTATATTGCCAAACGATTTTTAAGTGAACCATATTTTTTTATTCTGAAATAGAAAAACTAATAAATTTACATTTTCTATGGCCAGACAGTTTTTTTTTTCGTGATTATATTGCCTGCTGTAGAAAATACCCGTTCTGAGCTTGCAGATGAACAAGGGATATACAAATATTTTTTAGCTAATTGAGCTACAAGCGGAAAGTTTCTTTCATTTTCTCGCCACCAATTTAAAATGTCACTATTATGATCAATTGACGACTTATTTTTGTATTTTTCAAGTTGATTTTTCCAATCATCGGACTCGGAACGAACGTTAAAAATAATATCTAAGGCTGATTTGTTATCAACTGAACGGCTAGTAGGATCACCGATAGTTATCTTCTTCATCGTCGCAATTTTCTTTTCAACAGCATTTAAAATACTTCACTTTTCTACGACATCTTCATGTTCAAGACCTTTATACCGCGTCCAAAAAACTAGCTATTTGATGAATTGTAACATCTTCACCACCATTCTTTTGTCTTGACATGGAAAATCTTTTGTCTAAACTTGATTTTAGAACAGTCTTGAGTTGGAAAAATATAAGGCTATCAGTATCTTCAGCAGCCAGATGATTATCTATTAAACTGCGAATGATTGGATGAAGCATAGATATAGTTACACTATTTTCAGCACACAAAACGGTTGTCGATAATTGAAAAGTTACAAGAACGTTTGTCAGTACCTCTATGATTTCCCAATCATTTTCACTTACTTCTAAACGCTTAGCTGTTCTTGCTTTACAGACATTTCTATCATTCAGTACTGCTTGAACTGGAATTCGATGTTTAATCAATCTTACACACATAAAATATGTGGAATTCCATCGTGTAGGGCAGCTTTGTACGAGACATTCTTCAGATAAATTTAATTCTTGTTGTCGCCTCGTAAGCTCATTTTTAGCAACAGTTGAAGATTTGAAATAATTAACAATTGCACGTGCCTTTTTAATTGTAACTTTTACTTCCGAAATTTTAAACGCTTCCTTGATGCATAACTGTAGTTTGTGAGCAGCACACAAAACACTTTCTCCAATGTTAAGCATTTTCACACCGGCAGTGATATCAGCTCCATTATCATGTACTACCGCTTTCATTTTGTCTTCGATTTCCCACTCAGCAAATACTGTTTCTAATCCAATCGCAAGATTCTCCGCATAATGCCGTTCTTCTAACCCAACCGAGCATAGTGTATGATTATCTATTTTCCAGTCGTCAGTCATGTAGTGGGCCGTTACTGACATGTATGAATCTTGTGCAACTGATGTCCAGCAGTCTGTTGTGCATGCAATGGATACTGCGTTACTTAAATTTTGTTTTATTGTTTCATGCACTGTTTTATAGGCTAAATTAAGACGTAAACATAATGTCTTTGCTGTAGGACAATTGTACTGGGGTTCTAAGAGCTTAAGCAGTCTTCGAAAACCTTCAGATCAATCAGTGATAATGGCAATTGACTTGTAACTATGAAACGTGCTATTTCACAAGATACAACTTCTTGACGATCTGCGGAGTACTCCGATTCTTTCGAATCATCATCATACGTAAGGTTTTTTCGCCGCTTACGACTAGAAGTCGGTCGCGTTGTTGGTACAGTAGAATTCTGAGTATTTTGAGATCTGTAAACAAACAAATAATTTGTTAATAATGTATTGATCTAGAGACAACGTGCAATTGCACCTGCGTTTTTTGTCACTACACCTAATTATCGATGAATACCTTACACTCTCTGGATGAATTTTGAGGTGTAATTAAATTCTAATTTTTATTAAATCTTGATTGAAACATAAAATACCTAAAATTTAAGATACCACTCACGCTTGTGTATAAATGATTACACTATATTATTATGTATTGAAAACTAATACTGCATAAAAATATAATACTCTTCGTGAAACTAAAATATGCGACGGAAATTAAGTTTTTTAATACAAATTAATGAATAAATCTTGTAAGAGATAATAAAAATATATAAATAATTATCTATTTAATAATATTAACCTCATTAAATTCTCTAATAATGCTATACTTAGATGTATAACGTCGTTGTAATAAAATTATAATCACTTCTGTATATAGCGTGCATTAGGATTATGTATAATATTCTGTAAATTATTTATGAACTAACTTAATTTAACGTATGTACATAAACACACAATTTGAAACTGTAACTAATTTTTCGTTATTTACATGAAAAATGCTATTAAGGAGGTACTACGCTTAAAATTCGTAAAATTAATTTTGACTCAAAAAATTAAATAATTTAAAAATTGTCAAAATTTTCGAAACTTCTTCTATGATATTTAGATTTATTTAGATCAAAATCTTTCAATTTTTATACTTGTATGTAAATATAAATTCAATAACAAAGAATATTTATTATAACAATTTTTCTAATTTATGTGACCAATTTTTAAGTGTATTAGTCCCTTAAAATATGTACAACAGAAAAGTCATTGTTTGTAACATTTGACGGTGTATCAGTCCCATAAAAACAAATAAAACTTACGTGTTTGCATCTGATTGCGATGCTGTTGACGTTGTTGACATGCTGTGTTGCTTTGTCAGGTATTTGCCCATCGCTGACGGAGATCCATCATACGAAAATATTTCGTTACATATATTGCAAGAAGCATTTTTTCCATCATCAGACATGGTAGCATACTGGCAAACCCAACTTGGTTTTCGTGGCATAATTTTCGTAGCACAGTGTATAACAAATAGCGTAACGATGTACTAATAAATTCAATTTATGTCGCGACCTGAGTTGAAACTAGGCAGCGATCTATTAATCCGCATTGCGCAAGAGAATTGGTCGAACGTCGGGTTATTAAAGTTTAATTTCGGAGAAATAAATATGTGTATATATATATAAGACTACTATATAAACATACATAAATATTTTCACATTTTCGGAAAATTTCAAATTGAGAATTGTAAACTCATACAGTACGGATACCCGTGAACCCGTACAATATAAGTACCCGTATGCTGATATATACCCGTATAATACGGGTTAGTTTCTTATACGGGTACCCGTATTATAGGTACGGGTTCGACTCGTATTTAAACCCGTACATACGGGTAACGGGTACCCGTAATATAAAAACCCGTGAAAATTCCAAGCCCTATCATTAAGTCGTCGATATCTCATTGCTCTAGTTCGAGCAGTTCTTCTCGACAAATTAGTTTTAATAGATTTAGTCATTTTGATTTTTGCAATAAATGCAAGTAAAAATAATGCCGGAATGACGAATACATCAATGGCTCGAGGCGTATTAATATTGTCTGCGTGCAAATTTTGTAATGGGAATAGTAAAACCGGTCGCCACCTATCGGTCGTTGAGCAAGCATGCGCATTGTATAGCGCCGACCGCAGAACACCTTCCTACGCGAAGTAGTCCCTACTACGCTATGGCAATATAGTCCCATGTTTTTTTTCACAAATAATGCATTAAAAAATGAATGTTTATATAGCCTATGTCACTCCAGATGTTATAACAAATCTATATGTAAAGTTTCAAAATATTCGGTATAGTAGTTTTTGCGTTTATTGGTTACATATAAACAAACCTTCTCTCTTTATATATTAGTAAGATATATATCATTATTCATGAATTATAATGAATATTACATCACCCAATCAATACATGTAAATCGCGAGCGAAGCGAGCGTTTCTAGCTAGAAATTAATTAAAATAGTTATGTGACATATTAATTGGCCAAAAATTTTAAATACAAGTTAATAATAATACCATTTTTTAAAAAATTAAGAAATGTTTTCCATTGTTATAAAAAAATTATTAATTGTTAAAATTGAATATTTATTTTCAATTTTAACCCAGGCTTGTCCCCTTAAAATAATCTATAGCAATTTTATTTTAATATGCTTATTGTAATGTCGTATCCGTAATAGATCTAACTAGAATGCGTCATCACTCTTATCATATATTGATTTATATATATTGCAATAAAATCTTATCAAAACATATGAAATTTTGACATCGCTTTATTTTAAACATGCGGAAATGAATGAACACCAAATTTTGTAAAGTGTATAAAAAATTACTAAGGATTTATAAAATCAGTAAATTGAAGATTAGGAAGTTCATTCTAGGTGTATATAATGCTGGTGCCGTGTATCCATACTTACCTCGGGTGCGCAACTTGTAGCCCTTTGATATTTGTAAATTGTTGATAATAATAATTCAAATAAAATGTTGAAATGCGCAACGCTTTCATTTAACAAATTTTTTCTAAATTAAGTCTTTAAAGCAGAAATAGCAAATGGCTCAAGGATAATCGTCCGGATCTAACGTTCAAGATTCAATGTATACCGCAAACCAATAATTAAAATTTTTTATTTTCTTTGTTAAATTTGAAAAGTAATAATTTATCAGCTACTACTCAGTAACTATCTATAAAAATGTACAAAAACATAAATATAATTTTTACTATTTCGTATAATTTTCACAGTATCAGAAAGTAATTTAATACATATGTTAATATCTTTATTTTTGTTTATTAGATCATGCGTAAGAATCGATAAATTCACAAGGACGTTTTTCTTCTTTCAATGCTTAGGTCCAGGATATAATATGTCGCTACTTGGATTCAAACTATCAGGTGTAAGTAAATTCTAATTTTTATTAAATCTTGATTGAAACAAAAATACCTAAAATTTAAGATACCACTCACGCTTGTGTATAAATGATTACACTATATTATTATGTATTGAAAACTAATACTGCATAAAAATATAATACTCTTCGTGAAACTAAAATATGCGACGGAAATTAAGTTTTTTAATACAAATTAATGAATAAATCTTGTAAGAGATAATAAAAAATATAAATAATTATCTATTTATAATATTAACCTCATTAAATTCTCTAATAATGCTATACTTAGATGTATAACGTCGTTGTAATAAAATTATAATCACTTCTGTATATAGCGTGCATTAGGATTATGTATAATATTCTGTAAATTATTTATGAACTAACTTAATTTAACGTATGTACATAAACACACAATTTGAAACTGTAACTAATTTTTCGTTATTTACATGAAAATGCTATTAAGGAGGTACTACGCTTAAAATTCGTAAAATTAATTTTGACTCAAAAAATTAAATAATTTAAAAATTGTCAAAATTTTCGAAACTTCTTCTATGATATTTAGATTTATTTAGATCAAAATCTTTCAATTTTTATACTTGTATGTAAATATAAATTCAATAACAAAGAATATTTATTATAACAATTTTTCTAATTTATGTGACCAATTTTTAAGTGTATTAGTCCCTTAAAATATGTACAACAGAAAAGTCATTGTTTGTAACATTTGACGGTGTATCAGTCCCATAAAAACAAATAAAACTTACGTGTTTGCATCTGATTGCGATGCTGTTGACGTTGTTGACATGCTGTGTTGCTTTGTCAGGTATTTGCCCATCGCTGACGGAGATCCATCATACGAAAATATTTCGTTACATATATTGCAAGAAGCATTTTTTCCATCATCAGACATGGTAGCATACTGGCAAACCCAACTTGGTTTTCGTGGCATAATTTTCGTAGCACAGTGTATAACAAATAGCGTAACGATGTACTAATAAATTCAATTTATGTCGCGACCTGAGTTGAAACTAGGCAGCGATCTATTAATCCGCATTGCGCAAGAGAATTGGTCGAACGTCGGGTTATTAAAGTTTAATTTCGGAGAAATAAATATGTGTATATATATATAAGACTACTATATAAACATACATAAATATTTTCACATTTTCGGAAAATTTCAAATTGAGAATTGTAAACTCATACAGTACGGATACCCGTGAACCCGTACAATATAAGTACCCGTATGCTGATATATACCCGTATAATACGGGTTAGTTTCTTATACGGGTACCCGTATTATAGGTACGGGTTCGACTCGTATTTAAACCCGTACATACGGGTAACGGGTACCCGTAATATAAAAACCCGTGAAAATTCCAAGCCCTATCATTAAGTCGTCGATATCTCATTGCTCTAGTTCGAGCAGTTCTTCTCGACAAATTAGTTTTAATAGATTTAGTCATTTTGATTTTTGCAATAAATGCAAGTAAAAATAATGCCGGAATGACGAATACATCAATGGCTCGAGGCGTATTAATATTGTCTGCGTGCAAATTTTGTAATGGGAATAGTAAAACCGGTCGCCACCTATCGGTCGTTGAGCAAGCATGCGCATTGTATAGCGCCGACCGCAGAACACCTTCCTACGCGAAGTAGTCCCTACTACGCTATGGCAATATAGTCCCATGTTTTTTTTCACAAATAATGCATTAAAAAATGAATGTTTATATAGCCTATGTCACTCCAGATGTTATAACAAATCTATATGTAAAGTTTCAAAATATTCGGTATAGTAGTTTTTGCGTTTATTGGTTACATATAAACAAACCTTCTCTCTTTATATATTAGTAAGATATATATCATTATTCATGAATTATAATGAATATTACATCACCCAATCAATACATGTAAATCGCGAGCGAAGCGAGCGTTTCTAGCTAGAAATTAATTAAAATAGTTATGTGACATATTAATTGGCCAAAAATTTTTAAATACAAGTTAATAATAATACCATTTTTTTAAAAAATTAAGAAATGTTTTCCATTGTTATAAAAAAATTATTAATTGTTAAAATTGAATATTTTATTT
The DNA here is from genome assembly GCA_026168455.1 of Theocolax elegans. Lineage (NCBI taxonomy): Eukaryota > Metazoa > Arthropoda > Insecta > Hymenoptera > Cerocephalidae > Theocolax > Theocolax elegans. The sequence continues at coordinate 43,861,202 of CM047428.1, read as the reverse complement.
TCAATTTTAACCCAGGCTTGTCCCCTTAAAATAATCTATAGCAATTTTTATTTTTAATATGCTTATTGTAATGTCGTATCCGTAATAGATCTAACTAGAATGCGTCATCACTCTTATCATATATTGATTTATATATATTGCAATAAAATCTTATCAAAACATATGAAATTTTGACATCGCTTTATTTTAAACATGCGGAAATGAATGAACACCAAATTTTGTAAAGTGTATAAAAAATTACTAAGGATTTATAAAATCAGTAAATTGAAGATTAGGAAGTTCATTCTAGGTGTATATAATGCTGGTGCCGTGTATCCATACTTACCTCGGGTGCGCAACTTGTAGCCCTTTGATATTTGTAAATTGTTGATAATAATAATTCAAATAAAATGTTGAAATGCGCAACGCTTTCATTTAACAAATTTTTTCTAAATTAAGTCTTTAAAGCAGAAATAGCAAATGGCTCAAGGATAATCGTCCGGATCTAACGTTCAAGATTCAATGTATACCGCAAACCAATAATTAAAATTTTTTTATTTTCTTTGTTAAATTTGAAAAGTAATAATTTATCAGCTACTACTCAGTAACTATCTATAAAAATGTACAAAAACATAAATATAATTTTTACTATTTCGTATAATTTTCACAGTATCAGAAAGTAATTTAATACATATGTTAATATCTTTATTTTTGTTTATTAGATCATGCGTAAGAATCGATAAATTCACAAGGACGTTTTTCTTCTTTCAATGCTTAGGTCCAGGATATAATATGTCGCTACTTGGATTCAAACTATCAGGTGTAAGTATATAATTTATTTAAGTCGTAAAATCAATTTTTACTATCTCTACTGTATCGATTAAAGTTGTATAATTATTATGTATAGTAAATATTTTTACGGAATTCAATAATTACTTAAAATACATATTAAAGGAAGCACTATGTACACATATACATTAATAATTGAAGAAGTTTGTAAATATTGTGACAATGCAAATAATGCATGTCATTAACAGCGACAAATAGCTATATGCTATAGCTGCTAAAGCTGTTAATAGTTATATTTATATAATAACCGAACCTATATTTCCCTAATTTCGCTAAGAGCTTATAATGATAATTGCAACACCCTCCCAATAACCGAGCTCCTTAACACTATAACAAACCACCGAGCTCATTAACAAACGTACACAGGGGAGCAGCCGAGCAGGACACAGAAGGAGTTTACCGAAGCATAGATCACTTTTCAAATAATCTAAGAAGGAGCCTGACGTAGAGCCAATGAAGCAGCATGCTGAGGTGTTGACAGCGAGCCCCATAGTCCTGAACCTAGTAGCAGCGTACCCAGCAAGCCAAGGAAGACTGAGCCAGAAGGAGAAGCCAATAAATCCAGGAAGTCCGTCAGCCAGCAATAATCCAGGGAACCTGTAAGCACCAGTTAATATAGTAATGTTCACTATAAGGGAGCAGATAGGAGCACACACTTACTTAAATAAGTGTGTATAGGAGAGGACTTGTGAAGAGGTTAAGTGAGCATTATAAGTGCTCACACACACACACACAGATTAATAATAAAAGCAGCAAGCCGTCCTCCAAGTGGATACTTACCTGGATATTGCCGTGTGTCCGTCCAAGCAGCCCGAGCCCGCCGTTGCACCTGTCAAGCCGTGCGCCTCAAGAAGAGCGAGAGAGAAAGAGATATCGGACGCGGCAACACACAAGAGCCCGTATCGACGTGCCGCGTATATACACCTCCCGCAGCTCTGTAACCACCGAGATTATTAGCCGACGGAGGAACAATAAGGAACGAAAAGAATAATTACCTGGCAAGCAGCTTACGTCGTCGTCAACGGCACCATTGTTGTTGTGGGAACGGACGAGGCGTACACTTCGAGACGATGCGGCGGCCATGTTTCTCAAGCCGCACTCGAGTAAGACCGCGTACGCATCGCAAGTGGGCCGTCGCGACGCATGCGCGCACACGGGCAATGCGTCGACCACGCCGAGGAGAGCAGAGCTCTTCCGATCGCCGTAGCGTCACGACGTCCGATCCGATGTGCGAACCACAGTGTGTGTAGCGAACGTGCAAATTCGTTTGAGCGAAGTTAAGCGAGAGCAACATAGCAAGAAAGGTTGGTGGATACTTCTCGTGCCTCCTTTATTCCGTTTTTGTGCAATTCCCGTGCTTCCGTACTGTGTGTGTGCGAGTTACCGCGTTTCCCCCTTCTCCCCCCCTTCTTCGAGCAGCTTCGACCCGCGATCGCGTATCGCAGCCGCGCCGTCGGTCGACATTAAACTCGTCGCGGACGAGTAGCATCGATTCGGGTAACTATTCGTGACTCTTAAATTATAGATTGCACCCGTGCAATCCGCCGTGAGCCGCATTTCGCCTTCCTAAATTCAACCCCTCCCTGATCCGATCGCAGCCGAGCTTGAGCCAGCGTAACGGATGAGACTGGCACCCGTAATTATTTTATAGAAATCGCATCGGATAATAAATTGAGTTATTTTACATATTCCTTATTTTTATCCCCATCACCTGCACCCTAATCCCCAGTGCAGCGTGACAATATATAATGAAATATGAAAACTTGAATTAGCTTATTATATTTTATTGGTTTATTTACATGAGAGATATAAATAATAATCTAAAAATTTAATTCAATTCATGTTGTATAAAATATTCATGAAATTATACTACTTTTGCTGCCATAGATGTGTATACATAAGTTGTTTTAATATACTCTATTGAAAAGGTCATTTTTCACACCAAAATCTCAGGTCACGGAATAAAAGAAAAAGTTTCTAAGTTTTACCTTTCTTAACTTGGTATAAACATTTGCACAAACGTAATAGAAAGTAATTTTTTGTAATTTCAGCCTCCATTGTTAAATTAATAAATAGTCGATTGTTGAGGGTCAGTAATAAATAAATACATTTGCAATAAAATGAATTTATCGTTCGTAAATATGTATATGTATATAATATATAATATCGGTTTCACTCGAACTAAATGCTTTAATTTAAAATAAAGCGGGCCTATCGTACTCTTTGTCCACTATGGTTGGTGGAAGAGACACCCCAGAGCACAGTCTTTTAAATTAATTAAAGGCGTTTCGTCCTCGATCTCCAACTTGGACTCCTCAGTAAGGAACTGGAGATCTTACCTTAAACGCCTGTCGCAAGATGAACCGCGACGCCAGCAAGATGTTCTGCGGCTATATATATAGAAAAGAGACGACGATCTCTCCAACGAGTGTAGAGAGATAATAGTCTTAGAGATCGTTTCGTCCTCGATCTCCAGTTCCTTACTGAGGAGTCCAAGCTGGAGATCGAGGACGAAACCTTTTTAATTAATTAATTTTTTAATTATTTTTAATTAATTTAAAAGGCAGTGCTCTGGGTTGTCTCTTCCACCAACCATAGTGGACAAAGAATACGATAGGCCCGCTTTATTTTAAATTAAAGCATTTAGTTCGAGTGAGACCGATATTATATATTATATACATATAAATAAATACAATTTATATATTTAAGTGCACAGCGTTTCGTCTGCTAGGTTTGCAGACCTCTTCAGATGCTGAATTTATTGGACAAAATTATAAACATTTATATAAAATTTTACAATACTTGTGAATTAAAAATCAAATTTTACATTAATATTGAATATAATGTTACAGGACAAGTGAGCTTCGTCGAATAACATTTGATACGAAATCAACGAGTATTTATATAAAAACAAAGTAGGTGTGTGTTTACAAACTATACATTATAGTTTGTGCACATTAGTCTCTTTAAATTATATTCATAACATTTCTATATTGACGGTTTAAATGTTGAGTATCTTCTATACTGTTAATCATCGAATTATGATGATCGATAACTAACTAATCAGGTCTGATTTAAAAGTATTGTAATAGTCTTGGTAGCCATGATCTTTATGGTACGCGCATGCGTGATGTGGTTACTACTGGGTCTCGATTTAAAATCCCAAAGCTCATATTTTTTTATAATTCTCATTCCATCATTTATCATAATTATTAAATTAGTTCTTGTTTAGTCAATTTATGTAAAGGAAATGGTAATTAAATTTTTGTGACAAACATTTATTCGTAACGAAGACTGACCTAATAAAAATATGAAATATAATAAAACATTTATGTACTATATGATATAATGGGATGCAAATCATCGTTCAAGTAAGGAATGTGTAAAGGTCTGTCGCCAACCTCACGCTCCACCGTCGGGAAGTCGACGGAAGCAGATCCTGCAGCCGCGCGCCGTCTTCCGGTTGAGCGCTGCGTGATAAGCGAGCTCTGATCAGCGCTATCACCTCGCCGATCACGCTCATTTCCTTCCCGTCGGTCGACCAGTTTGCACACGTGTCTTCTTCATCATAGCGCCCTCGCACGTTATCAGCACAGCGCTATTCCGCACACTATCTGTAACCCTGCGATACCGAATTATAATAAATATCCAGTGAGTGTAAACGGGTGTCCGGTGTTTTTCTTTATAACCACCTTCAATCAACTAAAAATATAAAGCTTTAGGTCCATGCTGCGCGCGTGCAAACAAGTAGTGCCGTACGCAAATCGGCAAGTTATTGATAATACGCAACACGTGTAAGCGGCTGATATCCCGAGAAACTGATAGTGTGTTTTACCGTGCTTCGACTCGCTTGTGTTTGAATGTGTATTGAGTGGGTGTGGAGCAGTTCAACGTGGGAAGATTAAACGTATAAATCAGGTTACAAAAGTTACATATGTACGATCATTGCCTAGCTGCATGATGCTCTGCACGGATAACTTTCTTAAAAATAACAGCCAATTTCTAACCAATAACGTTGAATTGAATTCGCTACCCTGAGCCTGCCCTCTTTTCTGTCTACCACGATTACTATACTTCCGAGTCATGCCGTCCATTTATCCACGAGAAGAGACATAAATTGATTTGCTTCGCCTTACCAGACTATTCAGCTCAAACTGTCAGGTTGCCCAATTTTTTGTGTTTAATTTATTAATTAATTAACTCTCTTTCTTATTCCGCATTCCCCACAAGGGATGCCATTTTATGCAAAGGTACTTTTTTTATTTTAGAGAAAAGAATATATTGTATTTTTAATTACCTGTGGAGATCGAGTTAGATTACTGTTGCATATTATTGTTGATTACGACCAAGAATTCAATAGTTATTCATTAAGAATATACAAAAAAAAGAAACCAGATTGAATAAGATACTTTAATATGCAACTATATAAATAATCATCATTTATCAATGATTTTTTAAATAATTAGATACCAACATAATAGTTAAGATACAATATTTTATTGGTTATTACTTTAAAATAACGATTTCTGAATGAATTGAATTATATTTAATTATAAACAAACTGTTATAATTATATTATTTTCAACTGATCTTTATTTCTATTAATAAATAAATGAAACAATTTATTTAAGATAAGTATCTACAAAAATATATATATATATATATGGGTGGTTCTCTGTGACATCGAAGATGAAAAAAATAAATATTGCTATAACTGTGGGAATATGTTTTAGAGGTATCCAGTAGTTCTCCTGAATTTTTTCAGATTTTTTCTGGGCCATTATTTTAAGTTACAGAGAGTCAAAGTTGACATTTTAGCACTTTTTTGCATTATATGCCCATTTTCATGAATTTTTAGCTCCCAGGGGATGCATTTTTCACTAAAAACATAAGTATGACTTTTTTTGTAAAATTTTCCGAACTTTTCATTAAAAATACTTTTAAAGACATAAATGTATGCTGTCACACTCTTGTAAGCCATTTAAACCTTAAATAGTGAAAATCAGCAATTCTGCTCCGGACTCTGGTACCCTAATACTGTCTAAAAGATGTCTTTTTATAGTCAGAAACTGCCTAAAAATTTCCAGAGTGGGTCTAAATCATTAAGATCACTTATGGTCAAAATATCCGGGAAAAGTGCCCGAAATATTAATAGAAATGTATATTTGTTGCCTTATAACGATGAATCTATTAGCATGATCATTGCAAAAAAATTTGTGCACTTACCTTGGAATGGTAGAAAAGTATCTCCACTTGTTTCAGTATCCATCTAATCCCCTGTAAGTTGCTAAAAATACAAATATTATTATACAAATGTAAAAAATTAATTTTTAAACATTTATAATGCTGAATTTTTAGTTTTACATCCCTTACGAGAATTACAATACTAATCTGAAGGATTACTATAAAAGTATCAACATTATTATTATTATTATTCAGCAATACATTGTTTAGATTTCACAAACTTGTCACTGTCACGTTATCATATTATTCATTATAATTATATATCCGATTTATTTATATATCTTTTGTATTAAATACGTATATTCAGTTATTGTAATAATGATGTTTATATATTTATAGTAATCCTTCAGATTAGTATTATAATTCTTGTAAGGGATGTAAAACTAAAAATCCAGCATTATAAATGTTTAATAAATAATTTTTTATAATTTTATAATAATATTTGTATTTTTAGCAGCTTACAGGGGATTAGATGGATACTGAAACAAGTGGAGATACTTTTCTACCATTCCAAGGTAAGTGCACAAATTTTTTTGCAATGATCATGCTAATAGATTCATCGTTATAAGGCAACAAATATACATTTCTATTAATATTTCGGGCACTTTTCCCGGATATTTTGACCATAAGTGATCTTAATGATTTAGACCCACTCTGGAAATTTTTAGGCAGTTTCTGACTATAAAAAGACATCTTTTAGACAGTATTAGGGTACCAGAGTCCGGAGCAGAATTGCTGATTTTCACTATTTAAGGTTTAAATGGCTTACAAGAGTGTGACAGCATACATTTATGTCTTTAATAGTATTTTTAATGAAAAGTTCGGAAAATTTTACAAAAAAAGTCATACTTATGTTTTTAGTGAAAAATGCATCCCCTGGGAGCTAAAAATTCATGAAAATGGGCATATAATGCAAAAAAGTGCTAAAATGTCAACTTTGACTCTCTGTAACTTAAAATAATGGCCCAGAAAAAATCTGAAAAAATTCAGGAGAACTACTGGATACCTCTAAAACATATTCCCACAGTTATAGCAATATTTATTTTTTTCATCTTCGATGTCACAGAGAACCACCCATATATATTGTAACAGGGTCGGTATTATACGACAGGAGGGTTTTAATCGTCCTGTGCACGTATTCGATGCACAGGAAATCTCCGCACTACTGCGATCAGCTGTCTCACCAAGCAGCTGATAAATCGGTGAAATCATCTATCAGGATGATTGGAGCTAGCCTCAAGCTCCGAATGACGTTGTCTGCTCTATGTACAGCGTATGTACTTACCTAGTATACACTTATCTCGTGTAATATATATATATATATATATATATATATATATTACTCCTCGTTGATACTCGTGCTCAGCTCCACAGTTATGTGTCGTGCGAAGCAATGCACAACACCCGCGGGGAATGGCGGTATCCGCCTTTGGGATAGGAGGTGATCATGGGTTCGATTGACCGTTCCTCGAAATCAAAGTTAAAGAAATAGTTAATTATATAAAAAATAAAAAGGGAAGATATTAATAACAAAATGAGACAAGGTAAGGTCAAACCTTGGCTCAAGGTAAACAAGTCTAATAAAGCGGATAAACTAAAAAAATACAGAGTCGCGTATGTGTGTGTGCGCCCTCCGCAATATACGCACCGAGACACGTCGTCTCGGTCTAATCGGGGAACACGGTTAGATTTGCCAGGTACGGATTACCTGACTTCGCTACGAATTCCGTCGGTTAAAGTCGCGCCGGAGTGTTAAGCACACTGGTTTGGCGTATGCGTAGTTATGCGAAAGAGAGCGAGAGAGAGTCGCGGCGAGAGTGGCTAACCTCTCGCTCTACTATGGGTCGGGATACCGCGCGTACCTCGTTACCGGTCTTCGCTCGCGTCTCGATTTCGCTACGAAGTCGCCTGGCCAGAACTTACTTGATATTCGACGGGGACCTGGGGAACCGCGTCCTTCTCCTTTCCTCTGTCTCGTCCTTTCTCTCTCCCTCTCCCACACTCGTTCTCTCCTCATCTCTCTCACGCGGGAATCGATGCGTCAGGGGATCTCCGTGCTCGGTTTCTCCTGCCTCTCTCATAGGCGAGACAATACTGCTGGTGTGTCGTGCACACCGGCTTTCCGGCTCGTCCTTTTTACCGATTAACCTAACCGTTTAAACGTTTATCGTTACAATATATATATATATATATATATATATATATATATTTGGGTGATTCTCAGTGACATCGAAGATGAAAAAAATAAATATTGCTATAACTGTGGGAATATGTTTTAGAGGTATCCAGTAGTTCTGAATTTTTTCAGATCTTTTCGGGGCCATTATTTTAAGTTACAGAGAGTCAAAGTTGACATTTTAGCACTTTTTTGCCTTATATGCCCATTTTCATGAATTTGTAACTCCCAGGGGATGCATTTTTCACTAAAAACATAAATATGACTTTTATTGTAAAATTTTCTGAACTTTTCATTAAAAATACTTTTAAAGACGTAAATGTATGCTGCCACACTCTTGTAAGCCATTTAAACCTTAAATAGTGAAAATCAGCAATTCTGCTCCGGACTCTGGAAACCTAATGATGTCTAAAAGATGTCTTTTTATAGTCAGAAACTGCCTATAAATTTTCAGAGTTGGTCTAAATCATTAAGATCACTTATGGTCAAAATATCTGGGAAACGTGCCTGAAATATTAATAGAAATGTATATATATGTATATTTGTTGCCTTATAACGATGAATCTATTAGCATGATCATTGCAAAAAAATTCTTACACTTACGTTGGAGTGGTAGAAAAGTTTCTCCACTTGTTTCAGTATCTATCTAATGCCCTGTAAGCTGCTAAAAATACAAATATTATTATACAATTGTAAAAAATTAATTTTTAAATATTTCTAATGCTGGATTTTTAGTTTTACAATCCTTACAAGAATTATAATACTAATCTGAAGGATTACTATAAAAGTATCAACATTATTATTATTATTATTCTGCCATACATTGTTTAAATTTCACAAACTTGTCACTGTCTATTAATCATATTAATCATTATAATCTCAGAACTGATTTGTTGATACATTTTTTGTATTAATAACGTACAATATTATGTACAATAATCTTCAGTTATTGTAATAATACCGTTAATATATTTATAGTAATCCTTCAGATTAATATCATAATTCTTAAAGTGGTTGTAAAATTGAAAATCCAACATTATAAATGTTACAAATTATTTTTTTATAATTGTATAATAATATTTGTCTTTTTAGCAGCTTACAGGGGATTTGATGGATACTGAAACAAGTGGAGATACTTTTCTACCACTCCAAGGAAAGTGCATAAATTTTTTTGCAATGATCATGCTAATAGATTTATCGTTATAAGACAGCAAATATACATTTCTATTAATATTTCGTTCATTTTTCCCAGGTATTTTGACCATAAGTGATCTTAATGATTTAGACCCACTCTGGAAATTTATAGGCAGTTTCTGACTATAAAAAGACATCTTTTAGACAGCATTAGGTTTCCAGAGTCCGGAGCAGAATTGCTGATTTTCACTATTTAAGGTTTAAATGGCTCACAAGAGTGTGACAGCATACATTTATGACTTTAAAAGTGTTTTTAAAGAAAAATTTAGAAAATTTTACAATAAAAGTCATATTTATGTTTTTAGTGATAAATGCATCCCCTGGGAGCTACAAACTGATGAAAATGGGCATAGAATGCAAAAAAGTGCTAAAATGTCAACTTTAACTCTCTGTAACTTAAAATAATGGCCCCGCAAAAATCTGGAAAAATTCAGAAGAACTACTAGATACCTCTAAAACATATTCCCACAGTTATAGCAATATTTATTGTTTTCATCTTCGTTGTTTTTATGCGTGAGGTGAGGGATGGTCCGCTGAAGCGTGTTAACTCGGATGCTGATTTTCCAAACTTTCCTTCTCTCTCTCCTCATACCAAGTGAGACAGGGCTGGTCGGGCCAAATTATTAAAATCATTAAAATCATCGAAGTCATTCTCCATTTTTCATTCGAATATAAATCGTCTCAAAACACATTTCGCATCCATTGACGCACTAGTTCATCCAGTCTCATGATGTCATTGCGATCACCGAAACCTTCCTTACAAGTCACGACTGTTCCGAGATTATTAGATTGCCGGGTTATACATTGCATCGATTGGATCGTGAGGGTAAGGAGGAGGGTGGTGTGGTGGCCTATGTTTGCGAAAATTTTGGGGTATGGGTCATCGCGCACTCTAATACCTTCTCGAATGCTCCGGAATTTCTGGTTCTATGTTTGACAGGCAAATCAGTTTCATTGGTGTTAGCAGTGGTATACCGCAGGCCATCGGCCGATTACCCTACAGCGTTTTTTGATGTCTTGTCGGACATACTACCACATTACAAGTATATCATGGTCACTGGGGATTTTAACATTGACATAATTTCCACCAGTGCCATGGCAGCTAGGTTTAGAGCTAACTTATCGGCACTGGGACTTTCACTCATCCAGTCAGAGCTAACGCATCACGCAATGACATCGGGCGGGCCATCTCATACGTGGTTGGATCTCTTCCTTATTCGTGAACCGGTACTTGAGCATGAATATGTTAAAACGTCAGCTCCATTCGCAGTTGGACACGATGCTATAAGTAATATCCTTTGGATTGATAACGAACAGTCTGAAGCGAAGGTATTTGGAAGACGAAATTTGGGGGAGATCAACCTTCATAATCTCGCAACTACATTCAATTCATTCATCACCTCGTCTTCTTCATCACAGTCATTCACCCAACCTAGGCCTAACCAGTCGATTTCTATGGATGTGTCTCTATGTAATTATCAATCTAGTCCGCATTCACATCAGGTTCATTCATCAAATACCAATCACAGCACTATTTTATCTACATTATCATTCATATGCAATTCAATTTTTTCTATTTTCGATATGTTAGCTCCTTTGAAATTTCACTCCATTAAGAGCAATCACAAGCCATGGATTTCTCAGGATATCAAAGCAAGCATTAAAGACAGAATCGCAGCTTTTAGTAGATTTCGTGCTACAGGTTCAGTTGATGATTATAACGTATACAAGGGTCTTCGAAATCATGTCTTTAATGCTGTCAACTCGAGTTAATTTCACTTCCTGGCAAAGAAACTTAGTAGTACAAAAGACCCAAAAAAATCTTGGAAATGCCTCAAAAACATGGGCCTCAGCTCAAATACAAATCCATCACCGCTTAAAATTTTCACGTTTTAACAGTTAAATAGTCATTATGCTTCTGTCTCAAATCATGTTGAACCACTTTCCATCCAAACATTTTCAACCACATCATGCATTTCTTGTCCTGCATCACCCTCATCTTCCTCTTTTCAATTCTCTATTATAACCGCGAAAGAAATTCAACATACAATTTGGGGAGCGTCTTTAAGGGCAGTGGGGATTGATGGCATATCTGTAGAAATGCTAAAGTTGTTGGAGCCTCAATTAACACTGCACCTTGTCGATCTTTTTAATAACATGCTTTCAGCTGGTTATTTTCCAGAAAGCTGGAAAAAGGTACTACTGTTTTCATTGGCGAAATCGAGCCGAGTTGAATCGTGCTCAGATACAAGGCCGATTGCAAAGCTTTGTAAGCTTTTAAAAATTTTAGAAAGACTTGTACACAATCAGCTGTCTGAATACCTTGAGGAAAATCATACTCTTGTTGATAGACAGGCAGAGTTTCGTAAGGGGCATAGTACCCAGACAGCACTCCTTGGTGTTCTAGATAATGTTAGGAGAGCCATTGATGCCAGGAAGATCACGATTGTCGTCCTGTTCGACTTCTCCAAGGCCTTTGGCACTATACCTCATGATAAACTAATACAAAAATTGTGTGAAATTGGTTGCTATGATAATGTATTAACTTGGTTTTATCGGTATCTTGTGGGCCGCATGCATGTAGTAGAGAGTGATACGGGCGTGTTATCGGATTGACTCGAGATAAATGCGGGGGTGCCTCAGGGCAGTGTTCTTGGCCCAATACTTTTCTCTATTTATATTAATGATCGGCCGAAAATTCTTTCACACAGCGATTATATGCTATTTGCCGATGATGCCCAGGTCTACCATTCGTTTTTTCCGTCAGAATTTGAATTAGGGGTGCAACGTATCACACAAAATGCTAATGCGATAGCCCTATGGGCTCACACGAACAGACTGAAGCTAAAAAAATCGAAGGTTATGATTCTGGGTAGTCAGGTTTTTTTATCGTGTATAGACTTGAATACTGCCCCGAAGGTTAGACTAGGAACGAATCTCTTGAATTATGAATGTGAAGGTAAATCGCTTGGGGTCATGATTTATCCCTCTCTTGATTGGACAAAGCAGGTGCTGTCTATCTCGAGTCGCGTACATGGGGTTTTACACTCATTGCGCTACTACAGGAAGACTTTGTCACGAGGTCTTAAGAAGAGTCTGGATAAAGCACTTGTTTTTCCGTACTTCGATTATGCGTGTGCGGTCTATAATGACGTCGATCAGACCAGAAATCTGAACTTCAAAGGCTGCTGAATACTTGTATTCGATTCGTGTGGTGGGACATAGCGATAAGGGAGCATGTTACTCCATATAGGTTAGGTCTCAATTGGTTGTCAGTCGAGCCCAGACGTTCATACCTCATTGGCTCACTTGCATACAGTATCATCGCTCATAACTCTACCATTTATCTGGCAAATCATTTTATCAAATTAAATACTCCTCAACATAACCCCCGCACCTCCTCTCGTCATCCATCAAAATCGCTAAATTACCTTCCCCCTCGTACCAAGGCATTGAATAAATCATTTGTCATTACTGCATCTAAAATCATAAATGAACTTCCTCCATATTCATTCGACAAATCATCTATCAGTCATTTCAAAAGTTCATTATTTCATCATCTGTTTGGACTCGACCAAACTGCGTAGGCCAATAGAATGCAAAATGAGGGCATAACATCACCTCAAATCCCTCACCTCGACTAGAAGGAAAAGTATATTGTACTGTGATATTTGTTTTTGGCGTCATATGTGTATTTATTTATTTAATTATTACAAATGTGTTAATGTTAAAGTAACTGTTAATTTATTTTATTTTACCTTGTTATTTTATTAACTTTATTTTATTATATTATTTTTATTTTTATATTGTTATTTTATATTGTTTTTATCCATTGATTGTTAATAAAATATTACTTATGTCGACTGTAGTATAACTAAATTAATTAATATTTTTATCGGTCATACAGTCAATTATATGGGCAGTCAGATTGCCCCTACTTATAATCACCCCCGAAGAATCTATAAAAATAAAAATAAAAAATAAAAAATAAAAACAATAACTGAAAATAAAAACAAATTATTAATAAAGCAATCTGACTGCCCCCCTGCACCAAAAATCTACTAACCCCAAATATGCTGTCCAACGTTTCGAGCTCGCTGCTGCTCCTTATCAGGGACTAATCAGTCATAAGAATTAGACAAAATTTTGGGCTAAAAAAATCATTAAATTGTAACATTAAATTTTCGATAAAATTTTGGCTAAATCTTATTTCTTCCATAACTTTTGGCCATATTAAAATATTTGAGCTTCCTTTCTTTCAAAACGTATCTACTCGACCTCAGCTTTCTTTTAAAATTTAGTTTATACGTACATCCTTAATTGTTTCTGAGTTATAAGCGTTCAAACTCAATGGTTTTTTCGGCGAGATTTTTCATTATTTGCTTATATCTATCGTAAAAATGGGCATTGGACACTAAATCTCCGGCTTTCTGCATGATTTCATAGTAGAAATTATATCCTAGAGTTTTGGTGAGGATCCGTTTTCCAGAGGGTGTGACCTCTCCTTGTGAGTAACAAGCAAAAGCGCAATGTTGTTTTAAGTTAAGTTGTTAAATTATATACGAAATTATATTATTTTTATATTATTTTTATTTTTATTGTATACTTAAAATGTACATATCGTTGCAAGTGCCTACGGGGTTTCAACCCCAAAGGCCAAATAAAGTGTATCAATCAATCAATTAATTCTTATATATACCTTTACATTCTCGGTCTTATTGTAGACTTATTTCATTTCGCGTCCTAGGCCGAGAATATGGCATTTTGTGGCCCCTATAGAGGTCGCGAAAATTCATTTCCCAGGTATGTTAGAGTTGAGTGAACTCCACCTTCGACATATCGAACGAAATTCCAGGAACTGTTGAAGCTCTTGTTGACATATTTTTCTAAGAATTACGTACGGCATTTCGAAGCCGAAGCTCTCTCGCCAACAAGTTTTGTTTAAAGCGATTTTCCCGTTCTTTCGTTCTCTCGCCCTCTCTCTCTCTCTCTCTCTCTCTCTCTCTCTCTCTCTCTCTCTCTCTCTCTCTCTCTCGACAGGTGAGTGTTTGCAACGTCTTCAAGTCACTGCTCTAATTTTCGGCTTCTAAACCATATTTTCTTACTCCTTGGAGTGCCAGTATTACAGGTAAGGGACCTGAATACGGCTTCAAGCTTGTGACTCTTTACTGGAAAAGCTCGATAGATTGCTGAGTCACCGTGTTCCTGTGTATATGTACGAGTCTATCGATTAAGCGTGCGTGTATAGATGAGCAATGAGTCAATCTTAATGCTGCCATACTCGGTTGGACACTATAGCAATACAGAATTCTGCATTTTTAAAAAAGTTTGTACCAAATACACATCGAGTTGTGCAGTGCTTAATTTTTAAGGTTATGCCTCAGTATTATTTTAATAAGTCACGAGCACGTGGCTATTGTTACCGTCAGTCGATAAATAAGGCTATATCGTATTGACATTGTCGTAGTTACATCTTCAACTCAAGATGACGCCGCGTGATTTATTTGGTCGATAATTGTTTATTTTTACTCTGACTATTTGCGTATTGTCAATATAATAACTCAGATATTTTTAAATTAGCGTCGTACTAGTTTGTATATTCAAATCTATCGTTACTCTGTAAACGTAAAGTGTATTTCTTAAATTTACGCATTTTGATTTGTGCGATACTGATATTTATCATAAGCGATACTGATATACATTTAGATCATTTATGAAATTTTTAGTTATTTACTCAGTGTATATATTGCAATATCTTTTTGTTATCATGTGTTATATGATTTTACATCCACGTCGTTAGCATCCAAGTGGTAATTCCATTTGATTATTATTAATCAGTATTTTTGATTGTTTTGTTATCAATTTTAACCTTATTAATCGATACAACCTATACATATTTTTATAACTTATTTAACTTTTATAACTTCCAGCGCACTGTTAATTTTAAACATTTAATTACAATTTTACAAAATATTGTGTCTATATTTCATAAATGTCAAATTCAAAATCTGCCCTCTTCATTATCAGATCTTATTATACTACCTATTGACATTTAGTTTTATCTGTAGCTGTGCGTTTTATATACATATGCGTGTGTGTGCATATGAATTTTGTATACATGTATATGTGTGTATACGCGCGTATTTCTTTTTACATTTTATTGCTACTATTGCTAATATATTTATTTCTATATACACAGTTCTAATCAGTAGCTACATATAGTCGTAAGTTTTTACATTTGAGGTCCTTAGTGACTTACTATCTCTTGTATTAGTTCTGTTGTATTGTTGTTTTTTCCTACATTATTTCTGTAGTGCTTATAAAAACAAGAGAAAACTAATAATCAGTATACTAATATATTAGATAATTAAGTCTGAGTGGATAATAATATGTATTTTTATTCTTATTCCTATGGTTATGTTATTATATCATACACATTACATTAAATTTTAGTGTAACACCTTATTATGCTGTATTATTATATTATGATCAAGTGTTAGATGTTAACTTAATTGGTGCTTTGTTTTATGATCTTTGATAGACTAATTATACATTAGGCACAATTTTCGTTTGGCATTTAACCTGTATTTGATTTGATTTAAATTATTAATCCATTTATCTGTTTTGTCCTTTAGTAATCTATGTTTTTATTTATGTTTTTATGTATTTTAGTTTCAAATGCCGTTCTGTTCTAGATGCAATAAAAATATCGTTAACGAGAGTCGTCGATGTATATTCTGTGGCAAATCGTTTCATCCTGGTTGTGCTATTATTTTTATTTAAAAAAAACCAGCAGATAATTGTTGTGCGCGATCTATTCGTGTTGATGATCGTAAGCACCAGGATACTCTGAGCGATAGACCGACCTCTCCATCTAGTAGATCACAGAGTTTCGATAGATTTCGCAATATTGACAGCAATTCGAATTCTGATTCTGAGCATCTTTTAAGTCTACCACTAAACATTTCCACCACTAATAATATTTCTATTTCTAACAGTTTACCATCTACTTTGCCGATTATGAAATCAAGTCCCTTTACGTCGCAATCATCGTCTCAATCTGTTCAAATTGATTGATCGAAAATGTCTGATTCCGACAAATTGGCAATGATTTTTTCTAAGGTGTCTCGGAATCACAAGGAAGTTACCAATTAACTTGATTCATTAAAATCACTTTTGGGCGATAATGCCGCTTGTATGGATAAAATTGAGGCTCAGCTGGAGGAGTTGAAGTCAACATGTTCTTTGCCTTTGGGGTCAGAATTAAAAATATCAGGCATACCTGGGAATATCTCCCAGGTATCTGATTTTATCCATTTTGAGGTGTTTGAATTTATCCTGCTTCGAGAGTTATATTATCGAGATTCGCCAATTCTTACCCAAACGCTCAGAATTAAACAAATCCGCTTCATCCCTTTCTGCTGCAACTAAGTTTTGATCATATATTGTTAAATTTTAATCGTTTGATATTAAGGAACATGTTCTGAAGGTGAAGCGCGAATATGGGGATATCTTATATAGTAGTCTAGTCTCGAATCAAAATGAAATTGTCTTTGATAAAGGTCCGGTATTAAAAATGTATGACATGCTGCCACCAGCCCTGTATAGATTACTTCTTCAAACTAAACAGAAGTCTCGTGAGTTAAATTTTAAACATGTTTGGTCCAGAAATGGACTGATATATGTTCGTCGAAATGATCATGCTGAAATTATTACTATTGGCACAATGCAAGATTTGAGCAAACTGCATTGACGGTTAGATGTACAAATAAATTTACACGCGAATTCTTCGGCGCATCATTCTGCATATCCACTTCTAAGAGTAGCTCAGATTAATGTCAATTCTTTAAAAGAACATTTCAATGAAGTTAGGGATTTTATTGTGAAAGAATCTATCGATATACTCTCTGTTTCTGAGACATGGCTTACTTCGAGACAGCCGACCTCTCTTTTTAGCATTAATGATTTCATTCTAATCAGGAACGACAGAGGTATCAAATCGGAAAAGGGAAAGAGAGATTTTGTTCAGGGAGGTGGAGTGGCATGTTATATTCGGAAATCTATACCATTCAAAATCCTATCCAAATCTGACAATACTGATATTAATGCCAATGAATTTCTGTTTCTCGAGACATCTCCATGTTCTAATCAGAAAATCCTGTTAATTTATGTTTATCGACGTCCTAAGGGCCATGTCTTGTCTAGTGTATTCCAGATGCTTAGTAATTATATTCATTTATATTATGATGTCATTTTGGCAGGCGATCTAAATTCAGATTTAACCAGTTACAGTTATTATGCGTGTCATCTTAGAGGCTTGATTGGTAATCTAAATTTGTATTTGATTCCATATGGTCCTACCCATCATCGTGACTTATCTAATATGTAGCTGGATGTAATCATGGTTGATTCGGAAGACAAGGTTATAGCTTACTATAAGTCTCGGACCCCGTTTATTAACTATCACGATTTCCTGATTCTGGATTATAAGTTGGATTTGCCAGTTAAGCCTCAGTTGTCATTGTCTTCTCGTCGTTTTACTGGCTTTAATCCCCAACTATTTTCCGCTGCACTTCTATCATACCTCAATGACAATGTTTTTCTGCATAATGATCAAATTAATGTAGATTCTTTTCTGGATATTTTTAGAGACAAAACCATCAATCTGCTTGATGTCCATGCCCCTGTAGTAAATCGCACATTGAAAAAGACGCCTGCCAAATAGTTCACAGAGGAACTTAGAGAGAGGTGCCGTATTCGTGATCGTTTATATAAAAAATCACGTAGTCAAGGTAATAACACATTACTTATCCGATATAAATCCTTACGTAAGCAGTTAAAGTTAGAAATTAAAAAGGCACGTGATTTATATATTGTTAACACTCTGAATGATGCTTCTGACTCGGCCTCTTACTGGAAGGTATTGCGTAACCATGGTCTGAGAAAGCTTAAGACCGAGTCCCCCCTTTATTATTTTAATGCTGAGAAGCTCATCAAATACTACTCAACGATTGCATGTTGCCACCCACCTAGTTATTTAGGCCAATTTAAAGAGATTCTACATCATCCTTATTACGACAATGCTACACTTTTCTCTTTTCAGCATGTTGATGATAAATTGGTGCTTGCAGCTATGAAAAACTGTTTACCGCAGTCAAAAAGTCGTAGCTGTGATGGACTATCTCTTTCATTTTTTGCTGACGTTTTCCACTCTATAGTACCATTTTTTGTCATCCTTTTCAATAGGTCTATCGATTCTGGATTATACCCTTCTCTCTGGAAGAAATCGGTGGTTATACCCTTATCGAAAATAAATGTACCCCGATCACTGGCTGATACTCGCCCTATCGCACAGCTACCCCATTTTGCTAAAGTGTTTGATTCTATTATTACTATTCAACTTGTTGACTATTTAGAATCTACATTTTTGCTTTCACCTTTTCGATCAGGCTTTCGTGGTGGCTATAGTACTCAGGCTGATTTATTAAAAACAACTGATAATATTAGTCTGGGATTTGAACAAGGTATGGTTACTCTTATGGTATTGTTTGACATGAGCCGCGCCTTTGATACAATAAATCATACAATATTGTTATCTAGGCTTAAAAAGCTTAATTTCTCCCCGTTAGCTTTAAATTGGATATTTTCTTATCTATCCGGGCGTACTCAGGCAGTGTTGAATTTAGACAACTCACCCTCTTCGTTTCTACCAGTAACATCGGGTGTACCACAGGGATCGACTACGGGCTCTAAAATCTTTTTGATCTACATTAACTCCATTGTTAAGGCTATTAGGTTCTCTAAATCTATGTTATTTGCGGACGATTTGAAGATCTACATTCAATGTAGACCTGCACAAATAAATGAGACTATTTGTAAGCTAAATGCTGATATCAGAATCGATAGTGCAATAGGTGTCTGAAAATGGTTTGAGGCTTAATATCAGCAAAACAAAAGCTATTCTATTTGCCTCAAATCAAATGTCAACCCTATTACGATCGTCTCGGTTGGTTGCCTCTAAGGGTCCGTCGCAAATATTTTCTTGCTTGTTTTATGTACAAATTGGTCTCATCTCAAAGACCTAGTTACTTATTTGATGGATTGACGTTTTTAGGTAAAGAGGGTCGTAGATCTAAACGCTTGGATAATGTATTTGGTATACCGGTTGCTTGCAAGGATTCATATAAAGCTTCCTTTACAATATCTGCTATGGAATTCTTTGGAATGAGCTACTGGGGGCTGTCAGAGATAGTCTTAGTGCATCTAGCTTTAGAATGAGTGTGCTCAGGTATCTTAGAAATATGTACGATTGTGTCATATAAATGTATTTGGATTTTTATCTTTTTACACTAGTATCATTGGCTTCTCTAAGAATTTAATTCACTAATTGTTACCCTGCTAGAAATCAGAAAATTAAAAATTGGCAAATAATAGGTTATTAACTAAATTAACGTATTTTATAGATACTTCTGCTAGCTTGTTACCACTGTTAAATAAAACGCTTTTTCCTCTTTAATTCGCCCATTTCTTAGATTCAAAACAGCTAATGATTACGATATGTTCATTTAAGTCCTTGTTTCAACCCATAAAAGATCGGATTATTTGATAAAATGGACACCGAAACAATACCTATTTCCTAGCTATTTAAATGACACTTTAAATAGATTTGGAAAATAAATTGGAAATATTGTAAATCTGAATGATACTTTAAAATGACTGGTTTAAATGCAGAATTAAGAGTAAATTAGTATTAGTATTCGAGTAAACGATCCAATTTGATTAAAAATTTGGAATTTTAAGTACATGTATGGCCAGAAGGTGAAGTGAAAATATTTGGAGGTTACGGCAATCTATTAAATGGACGAACGCAGTGGGAAAAAGCGTTTCATTTAACATATTGACTCACTACATTTAATTCCTAGTTTTTAGCTTCACATTTCCAGCAGGGTAGTCTCAAAGTTTTATCCGTCAATTTACATTTACATTTATCATTATTATTCACTCAGACTGTTGTATCTCTTGCGAGCTTATATTTCTTTTAGCTAATTCTAAATTTGTCACTAATTATTTCTACCCATTTTATATTTATTGTGTATATACATAGTTATTCTTATGCTTTTATATGCGTATTGAATTTGTTTGTACATTTGTTAAAACTTATAGCGTTGTTAAAGTGCTTTATAGGCCTTTTAGTTTTAGTTTTGTATTATTTTTATCATTATTGTCAGAGTAGAATACTTCAGAATACTTTATGTAATACTATATTTTTAAGTCGAAAGTTTTATGAGTTTTATGTGATAAGTTTTATGTAAAATTTTGTTCGTATATACTAGCATGTTGCATGCTAATTCTGGTGCCATACGGTTTTGCTAAACCTTGGCACAAATAAACAATGTTATCAATCTCTCTCTCTCTCTCGCTCTCTCTCTCTCTCTTACCCTTACTCTCTTTTCCATTTTTATTTTCACTCTCATTCTCATTCTCATTGCTTGCATTTATTTCGCGCTCTATTTTAGTGTTTCGCGCCCCGTATACAGGGAACGAAAATTCATTTACTATTATTAAACGTTTACTATTATTTATCCTTCTCAATATTTTAACTACAAATTAATCACTTTTTTGCAAGTTTTGTAGATTTTTAAATCTTTTATTAATTTCTTATAAGTAGAAATTTTTATTATATTTGCTATTATTATTTCTGCATCTTTAACATTTATATTTTCTATATAACCGACGCGACTTAATTAATCGGCAGCTAAATTTTTGTTATGTTGAAATTTTGCATCGATAGATTCCACCGACGTAATCGAGCATAATTTTTTTTTTTTTTGTTATTTAACGTCGCTCTATTTATGCTGCGAGGGCTAATCAGCGACGGAGATGAACGGTGTATCTGTAAACAAAGCACATGTAGTTGAAACAGTGATACTTGTGTCCATCAGAAGATATCATCGGTCACTGTAATTAGTCTAATAATTACAGTTTCCTGTCCTCCCGATGGAACCACCGCGATCCTCTTTACATCTTCGCGTCCCTAACGTTCCCTATAGTTCAGATGCCCGTGCCTCTCATGCACTGACAAGTGCACGAAACGCACGCGCACCCGAACTGGCGTCACATTATAGTGACACGCCGAGCCACTGAGTCGCGGTGTTCGAAAAATGCACATGAACCCACGACCCTCGGTGTGAGAGTCGGGAGCTCTACCCATGAGCCACCGCGGCTCTCGAGCATAATTAAATCGACAATTTTGCTAAAAGTTAAAGCTTCATGATCCGTTCGTACAATAATTTGTCTTGCTCCCTTTAAATAAATAGATAATTTATTTATAGCCCATACGGTGGCTAGCATTTCCTGTTCTGTGGTATAATAATTAAATTCTGCCCTATTTAACGGTCGACTAACAACAGTAATTATATGTTCGTGATTTTGGTCATGTATGTGTGATAATGTATCGGCTATAGCATAATCACTAGTATCTGTAGTTAATATATATGGTTATTCCGTATTGAGAAAATTTAATATTATATTTTCATCAAATATGGTAAAAGATCCTGTGATTGGACAGGCAGTAGTGATTGGACAGTTTCTTATACTTATATAAATATTAAATACAAAAATATACGTAAATGTGCATGGTACTATCATGAAAAAATAAATTTTATGAATAGTTACTAAGTCGGTGTATTATAATCGCCATCTTAATGTTTTTGTTAGCGTTGAATCAGTATTATTTAAGCTTGTAATTAAAGCATAAATCAAGTTTTTTGATCACGTAAAGTTTATAACGATTATTTATTATATTAAGAATTAATAAAAAAATTTTAACGGTGTAAATGTATAATTTAAAATTGAAAAATTACCGCGTCCAATTACTAATGCAAGGTAGGTGGCATTATTGTAGTCATTGGACAAACTTTGTAGCCATTGAAAGCGATCGTCTACTTCGACTCAACAACGTTTCGGGCTCTTCATTATTCAGCATTTTTATTTTTCCAACTAAATATTAGTGAGTATTTTTATATTTTAAACAATTATAATATGTAGTTACTTATTATTAATTGCAAGTGTAATGTTTTTGCAGAAAAAAGAATTTTATATCAATATAATGTAAACTTAATCTATAACCTCAAAGAAACAAATATATTTAACTAATTTAAAATATTTTTTTTATAGTAAAAATGTCAAAAATCAAAAAGAAAAGCTATACATAAGAAAGTGTAATAAAAGCAATTGAGGCAGTTAAAGTGGGGATGTCAGCAAGGAATGCAAGTCAAACATTTAAAGTGCCAAAAAGTACAATAAGTTTAAAAAGTACAGGAAAAGTTGCTGTAAATGCTAAAATGGATCCATCTACTTATTTGACTGAAGAAGTAGAGGAGAATCTTGTAAAATAGATAATTTACCTTGGGGAACATGGAGTCCCTGTATCAAAAAGCCTACTCTTAGGCAGCGTTCAAGGTATAGTTACAGAAATGAACAAGCAAACCCCTTTTGTCGATAATAGGCCAGGACGTCATTGGTATAAAGCTTTTTTACTTCGACATCCTGTACTATCTACAAGAATTGCTCAAACTTTAATCAGCACTCAAGCTTCAGTTAGTAAACAAGCTTTGCGAAACTGGTTTTGTGAAGTGCATTAACATTTAAGTAAATTAAATTTGTTCGACATTAATCCTTCCAGAGTGTGCAGTTGTGATGAGAGTGGCTTCAGATTATGCCCTGAAAAGGGCTAGGTAATTGTTAAAAAAGAGCTCAAAATCAGTATATTCTGTAATGAGTGAAGACGAAAAAGAATGTCTGACAACTTTATTCATAGTTAAGCTGGTTCGATGTTTCCTCCAATGATTCTACGTGGATATAAAAGGGTACCTTTCATCGCTGTGAAGAAAATGCCAGCAGATTGGAGTATCGGTGTTAGTAATAAAGGATGGATGACAGCGGAAGCCTTTTACAAATATATTTCAAATGTTTTTTATCCTTGGCTGGTCAAAAATGCTATACAATTTCATGTGATATTGTACTTGGATGGACATTCATCGCATCTAAACTTACGTTTGGTAAAATTTTGCATAAATGCTAAAATTGAATTGATTGCTCGGTACCCAAATTCAACCCACATTATTCAACCTCTCGATGTGTCTGTTTTTCACCCCATGAAGAAAGTGTTGCAAAAATATGTTTTTGATTGGCGAATGAAAAATCAATGTGAGCGGTTAAAGAAAGAAGATTTTAGTCCTGTCTTAAAAATTGCTGTCGATTCAGTAAATAATTTAGAAAACACTATAAGGAGTGGCTTTAGAACATGTGGCCTTTCACCTTTCTCAGTCGATGCAGTCAATTTTAATGTTTTAAATTAAAATCAAAAGAAAAGTAATGCATCTGAAAATGAAAATGTTAATCTAACTTGTTCGGATGAGAGAAATAAAAATATGGTGCATATTTAATTTTTTGAAAAAAATTTATCGGTGTATGTATTAACTAAATTCAGAGCAGCAGCAGAATCGGATGGATATTGGAAAGGAAATCGTTGCCTTAGTGCAATAAGGCTCCATTTCAAATTTTTTTACAAAAAGGGTCCAATTCAAATTTTTTTTTCAAAAAGGCTCCAACTCAAATTTTTCTTCAAGAAGGGTCCAATTCAACTTTTTATTTCAAAAAGGTTCTAACTCAAATTTTTCTTCATAAACGGTCTAATTCAACTTTTTATTTCAAAAAAGTTCCAATTCAAATTTTTTTTCAAAAAGGTATTAACTCAAATATTTTTTCAAAAAGGTTCCAATTCACTTATTCATTTGTTACTCTAAAAAATTGTAAAAGCACCTTAATTTTCAAATAATTACGTTTGTGCTTACAATTAACATATGTTTATATTATCAAAAGTAATTTTTTCTAGGATAATTAGATATAATAATGTATACTGGTGGAGTTGATTTGCAAGCATATGAGGTAAAAAAAAGTGTATATATATATATATATAAATGACGCTTTATTTGGTGATTCAAAAAGGGAGTTGCGAATGTATCTAACAAAGTAAACACTAATACTATGGTGAAGTAAATTGGAATTATGTTTACATGGTTAACGCAGGATTACCCCTTAATTAGCTATTTATTGTTAGGTATTTGTATCATTTTGTGTCCATCTACTACTAATAAATCTAGAATTGATGTCTGACATGTAATAGAAAATGTGATTTATTATTTTCGAGTCAGTGGACTAGCAATAATATTGCTTGGTTACAAGTAATGGAGTACGGACCAAATAATGGATTTTAAGATTTTCTGCAAAAGTATCATAAAAATGTCCATATCTTGGACCAGAATTGTCTGCCATACTCAAACCAAAAACTAATGGAAAAATACTTAATCAATGATCACAAACATTTATGGTTTGAGAAAAAAAATAGTGGCGCGTCATATCTGTCTATTTACATATATTCACTTAACATTAAATTAAAATTTAAAAAATGACTTGCGCATAGTAAAAATTTAAATTCCTCTCAAATTTGGAACGAATATTCTAAATAACTGCAAATTTGATTCAATAGAGATTATTTTTAAAAATTATTTTAAAAAATAACTCATAAAAACCTAATTAATTCTAAATATTGTGGTTTTGCTCACTGTAATTAAGATATATAATCCTTTAAGAATAATTACAAGTAATTTCTACTATTCATCTATACTATTATATTTTAAATTCCTTATACGCCCATACAACATTATAACTTAATTGATGATGAAGGCAGTGATAGATGCGCAATTCATCAATTAATATCACATACTCTGTCAGATTCTGTGAAAGGTACTATACTTCCTACAGAGTTTGATGATAAATTAATACACTTAACCTTCAGACAACTATTAGGAATACAGCGTTAATATCTAAAAGACGAAAGTAATCCACATAGGAGTCAATTTAACTTCATGTAACAGTTTCCTTTTTCTTACAAAAATGAATCAAATCTGAGTAGATACATTTGTATCTATGTAGCCCATGTAATTCAACGGGAGGTCTAGCAACAATGTTGTCCATCTTTTAAGCAACTCCTTAGTTATCAGCATGGAATTCAAGGGTATCCAATACAGACTCTACGACTGCTTGCAAGCCTTTGGAGTCCACTAAAGTATTGCTATAAAAAAACATAATTGCCGCTTGACTTCACAGAATAGTCAGTTACATAGAAAAGAAAGTTGGATAAATTAAGGTTATGTGAATATATCAATTTGAATATTTCCATTGCCAATTGTAATTATTTACTAAGCCTCTGTTACCAACTATAGTTACCTGTAGAAAGCACAGTTTCCTCGCAGCAAATGTCCTAATTGAACCCTGTTGAAAAAACCTTATAAAATCCGATAAAATAATGGCTCATTGTATCGGGGTGTCGATAAAAATTTTATAGTAATATATAAAGCGATTTCTTTTTTATCGATACCTATAATGAATATTCCCCACAGCTACGAATCATAAGTTCCGAAATTTAGTTTTTATAAGTTTTACCTGGTAAAAGATATATCAGTTTCTATAAGACTATTAAACTTATAGGCTTTTATAAAGATATGCTCATATAATTATTTATAGAAATCTATTCACTTTACCAATATGAATTCAGAATCGGCATATATCGTAATAAATTGATTTAAAAATTATAAGCCTGTATAGATATTTTACTACATGAATTACACAAGTACATCCAAGAAAATATTAGTCGGATTCTATAATAAAACAAATGACTTTGAAAAGGTTATAATTCATACAAATTTCCCGATAAAAAATTTAATAAGCACTTATCATGGAATTACTGTATATGTTTATGTCTCTTTTTGCTTTCTAATGGTAGGTTTATAATTCGAGTCTATAAGGTATCCCGGGTGTAAAAACCTCATACCATACTATAAAATAAATGTCTATAGTATTTTATAAGATAAACCTCACAAAAGAAAAAAACATTTTATAGTACAATATGATGATCAACAAAATAAATGGGCGGTTCGTTTACCGGATCGTATGAGCTGAGACATCCATAAAAACAATCTTAATCAAATTGTTAATCGCGTTCTACCAGGCAATTCCGTATTTATTATTTATAACAAATAGTCATGTATCCGGTTTTCGAATATTTGACGTCTTAGTGTGCATTGAATGAATAAGGTTCTATAAGGCTATTCACTATATTGTCCACTAACAGCTATCGGTGTCTACCGTTAAATTCCATAATTCTAAAGCAATCATTATAGTTCTTTTATAAGGTTTTACGAGGATCGACGCATGTATTGGGCATACGACCTATCGGGTACTACCGGCTGCACCAGCAATAACATATCTTAATCAAATCGCTACTCACATTCTACCAGGAAATTCGGTATTTATTATTTATAACCAATAGGTATATATCCAGTTTTCGAATATTTGACGTCTTCGTGTGCATTAAATTAATAAGGTTCTATAAGGCTTTTCACTATATTGTCCACTAACAGCTATCGGTGTCTACCGTTAAATTCCATAATTTTAAAGCAACCATTACAGATCTTTTATAAGGTTTTGCGAGGATCGACGCATGTATTGGGCATACGACCTATCCGTTACTACCGGCTGCGCCAGTAATAACAAATCTTAATCAAATCGCTAATCCCATTCTACCAGGCAATTCCGTATTTATTATTTATAATAAATAGGCATGTATCCGGTTTTCGAATGTTTGACGTCTTTATAAGGTTTTACGAGGGTCGACGCATGTAAGGGGCAGACGGCCTATCGGGTTGTATCGGCTGCGCCAACAATAATACGAATTACATAAGTATACTTGCAGCGATACTCGTGTAACACTTTCATGTATTCTTAGTTTTGTAACTTTTAGTTATAAATGTTTTTCATTGTTATTCTTCATGCATATAAAGATAGAAGTTTCTATGATATACTACTAATAAACATGAAAGAAATAAAAAATTTATTTTATATAAACTTATCCAATATAATAATTCTTTTCTTTTCAGGCATCAAATCGAACTCAATTACATGTTAATTTTCAATTGTTGTTGTTCAATTCATGTTACTATTTCAATATTCAATATTCCTATATATTTAACTACTTTAGTAATGGTTATAGAAATAACTGTCAGACTCGAGTGACACTTGCAGGTATTCTTAGTTTTGTTACTTAATTATAAATGTTATTCATTGCTATTTATCATGAAAGTATAGAACGAAGTTGTCTACAGTAAGCTACTAATAAACAACAAAGAATTATTAAATGTAATTTTAAATAAACTTATCCAGTATAATAATTCTTATATGACGACTGATGCAAGTAAACTTTGTAAAATATTTGTATACATTTGTATGTATTCTTTAATTAGTATACATTTGTTAGATAAGTTTTGCTTCGTTATTCTTCAAATAGTTAAATATAGTAACCTGACTATTAGAAAAAATATTTCAATTATATAATATTTCTTTTTTTAAATAATTGTTGCGATGATGAGGGTCACACAGTAAAAAACACAAATTTTTACTTTTTTGTACAACATTTCATCTGCTTATTTGCAGACCTTTTCAGGTACTGAAATATTTATTGAACACAACTATATAAATTATAACAATACATCAATATGGAAACTCATTGTTTATTAGAATTAAAAGAAAAATTTAATTGTTCTCCGATTTTTTACTTTAGATATGTTGACGATACTATTTTATGTATACACAATGATCATGTATATTTAGTTCTCAACGTTTTTAATACTTATAATGAACGTTAAAAATTTACACATGAGATAGAAACAAATAATTGTATAAATTTTCTAGATATTTTACTTATTAAAAGAATAATAGTATTTTTACGAATTGGTTTAGAAAAACATCAAATTCTACTAGGTTATTGAGTTTTAAATCTAATCATACTGTTCAACAGAAGCGCAATATTGTGTATAATTTAATAGACAGAGCGTTAAAATTGTCTCACCAACAATTTCATAAGGATAATATGAATATAGTTAAAGAATTACTGAGAACGAATGACTATCCGTTGAAATTTATTAACTCGGCTATTGAAAATAGATTAAGAAAGATAAAATATGAAAATAACAACAAATTTATGAAAAAGCGACCTACAATATGTACAATATCACTACCGTATAACAGAGATTTTTATAATAAATGTTCAAAAATGTTAAAAAAATACAATATAAATATTTGTCCGGTAATGTGCAAGAAGTTAGATAATGTTATAACTTTAGGTAAAGACAAAACATCGAAGTGGGATATGACTGGTGTAGTATATAAGTTTAATTGTAAAAATTGTCTGGCTACATATATAGGTGAAACAAAACGTGGTCTTAAAACAAGAATTAAAGAACATCAAAAAAATAATAACCCGGATGCAGTTGTTACTGCACATATTGCAAATAATAAAGATCATGAATTTAATTGGACTAATGTAAAAATATTAGACTATGAACCTTGTTATAAAAAACGTTTAATTTCAGAAATGTTATATATTAATTATTATAACGGTACTTTAAATAGAAAAGAAGATACACAATTTCTACACCGACAATATACAAATATAATGGTTTGATTTAACTTCGACCTATGTATGTAGATAAAATAATCGATGTATTACTTACACATTCAAAATTTGTTTTGATATAAATACAGGTGCTTTCCATATGTTCTTGTTATTCGACTTAGCTCCTTGAGCAGTATTAATTGTTTTCGTTCGTTCAGTGTTATAGGTATATAACGGTTTCCTATAATTGTCTATAGTGATGTATTGTTATAATTTATATAGTTGTGTTCAATAAATATTTCAGTACCTGAAGAGGTCTGCAAATAAGCAGATGAAACGTTGTACAAAAAAGTAAAAATTTGTGTTTTTTACTGTGTGACCCTCATCATCGCAACAATTATTTAAAATACACAATGGAGGGTGAAAAAATCTCAAAATTATACAATATTTCTATGTATTCTTAGTTTTGTGCCCTTTAGTTTCAAATGTTTTTCATTAATATTCTTCATGCATATAATGATAGAAGTTTTTATTACAAACTACTAATAAACATCAAAGAAATATTAAATATTTCTATATTTAAGTGATTTATTAATGGTTATAGAAATAACTGTCAGACTCGAGTGACACTTGCAGGTATTCTTAATTTTGTGCCCTTTAATTATAAATATTTTTTAATGTCATTCTTCATGAAAGTAAAGATAGTGGTTTTCTACAGTAAGCTAGTAATAAACACCAAAAAGAAATATTAAATTTAATTTTCAATAAAATAATCCAATTTTGTTAATATTTTATATGATTCGATGATTACGTGGAATACCCCATATATATATATATATATATATATATATATATATATATATATATATATATATATATATATATATATATATATATATTTCTGACAGTGAATATAATACTCTACAGGTATACACATTATATTACGAACAAAATTTTCTTGCCTAGTATGCTTTAATTTTTATACTTATATTAATATATAATTATTAAACATTTAAAAACTAAAATACAACTGCAGTAAAAAATTTGTTTTATTTTACTGCAAAATAGTATATTATTATGCAAATATTTTTGTTAATTAAATACTACCATCGTTAAAATTGAAGTATATAATAACTGTCTGCATATATTGAAGAAAAATAGTGATCAGCTGCTTGGGACAGAAGGGAAAAGTTGTCAGTCGATGCCTTAAAAAGAATGCTTGACGCTCGCCGTCATACATGTAAATCGCATCAGCTGACAATCTTTCCACCATTAGGACAACCAGCTGAATATTATTTTTATAATATACATAACAATAGTAATGTGTACACAAAATTTGAATTATGGTATTTTATATTTTTTCTATTTGTTAATTAATAACTTTTATGCAAGTAGCTGATGTATTATCCCCTCGTTTAACGTCAGCTGACAATCTTTTTATTTACTATATAATGTTATGTAAATGTGGAATAAGTTTCAGCGATGGTAGTCTATTCTAATTTTCATTAATTTTTAACGTGTGGGAGGCGCGCCAGATTCCACGCCCACCGCTACTTGAGCAGCTAGCTGACCGCCGATTCATGTATGTATATAATATAAACTATGTATAAAATAAAAACCAAACGTGGTAGAATGACTAGCTCGAAAATGTCGCTATTTCCCGGACTATATAGCATTCTATCGCAAACTCCGGGTGCAAAAGCCACATAAAGTACGATAAAAATTTTTTTTATAGTTTTATATGAGGTTTTTTCAACAGGGAAAGTACGACCACGTGAGTCGGGAGTCAAAACGTACGTACATGCAACATTTGGTATGAAGCACTCATACGGTAATTCGTCGCTGTACCGATTGTACGTGCATCGGTTTAATCAGCCGTCTATATTGAGTAATCGATAATGAAAGTATTGATTGATATCAGTCTTAGTAATCGCCGCCAATCTAGCAATCTTCGCAGTATGTAAACAAAATATCTTAGCACTCATACGGCATGCGCTACGAATTACGATATACGCGAGCAGCGAATGGAACTCCGGTAGTGAGATTTGCGCATGCGCGCGAGCAGCACCTATGTAATTGCACATCTGAGCTGAAGCGCGAACTTAAAATAATAAATAACTTTTCATAATAAGCAGATTTTTTTTAAATATCCAAAATAAGTCCATATTTTTAGCTTTGGAGCTATGTACATACGTCGTTTTCGGTCTATTTCTATACTTGTTTTTTCGGTTGCTTTCTATAGTTCTATATAATACATCTATGATAAAATCCGACAACACTGTTTTCGTCTTTCAACCGCGTAGCTCAAACTCGTCTTAGTAAACACTTGGGAAAATATTGTGGAGGTTGTTCTTATTTTTGGAGCATTATCTTGATATCGACAGCATTCAATGAAATGTAAGTTTTGTACAATATTAAATTTTAAGTATATAAAAAATGAAAATCTAATGAATATTATATTATATACAAGACAAACAGATAAAATCGATAACGAATAAGAGCAAAATAAATTAATGGACGATAAATATCGAGGTAAAATTCAAGCTGTATACTTACAGAAGCTCTTCTCAGAATACAGTACATATATGTAAAGAAAATCGACATTACACTTGTATACAAGTTTCGTCGTTTCTTTAGAATTCGAATTCGCCGCGCATTTTTAAGTAGGCTAATATGATAACCACCAATCTGTGATAAAGTGGAAATCTGATATGAAGAGATAAGCTATAGACACGTGTTAATTAAATGAATTAAACGTGGCATAAGTAAAATATAATGAATTGAATAATAAATTGTGTTACCTATAAAACGGGAAATTGCATAAAGGATAAATTGGCTTTAAATGTCGTTTCTTTGTTTTACAGGTAAGAAATATTGTACAATTACATAAAAAGTGTAAATTATTAGATAAATAATAAAATTATAAATTAACTTTGTTTTACAGAGAAACAATTTAGTTAATCATTTATAGCAATCCCTACATAAAAAAGGTTAACACATTATAAAACGACATTTCTTGAACATTAATAAATAATAAGTATGGATAAATTAAAGTTTGAATTTGTAGTAAAAGCTTCTAGTGATAATAAATCAAATTTTATTGCCATAACCTCAATCACCACAACAGAAAATAAAATATTTGGTATTCCGGAAGAGTTACAATCAGCAAACTTACACAGACTAATTTTAAATACACCAGTATTTATAAAAATAAAAAATTCATTACGTAAAAGACATCAAAAAAGAAATATATGGATTACTTTAGCAAAAGAATTATCGGAAACCTACATAGACGAGGATGGAAACATGCAATTTGAAGAAATTTTTTTGGAAGAAATAACAGATGAATTACAACATACTAATATTACAGAAGGCTCATTAGTAAAAATCTTAGAAAAAATTGCTGAAACCAAATCTCAAAGTAACGGTCATAATTTAAAAAAACTTTCAGAAAAATTTGTCATAGAAAAGTTCACAGGCAAAAATCAGAATGCAAATCAATGGATTGATACTTTTGAAAAAGAATGTAACCGTTTCGATATAACGCAAGAAGAAGAAAAAATCGAAATTTTTAGATTATTTTTAGATAAATCTTGTTTGGACTGGTACAGCTCTATGCATATAAAACTCACATTAAATTCAGAATGGAAAAAATGGAAAGAAAATTTTTATGAAACCTATGCAAATAAAGGTTGGACTTCAATCAGGTATGCTTTATTATATAAATATAAAACGGGTTCATTACTAGATTATGCATTAAAAAAAGAAAGACTTTTATTAGAAATGAACAAATCAATTGATATATGCACATTGATTAATACTATAGCTATAGGTTTACCAAATGTTGTATCAGATATGATTAATAGAGAAAATCTTAAATCAACTGAAGATCTTTTTAATGAAATTGGTAAACTAGAATATTTAATGTATAGAAAGCCTAATGATAAGCAAAATCATAGTAATGTAAACTCTAATTTGAAAGAAAAAAATGAAAAATTTAAACCATGCAAGATTTGCGAGAAATTAAATAAGGAGTCTCGGTATCACCCTGAATCTTTATGCTGGTTTAAACCTAAAGAAGACGGTAAAAGAGATAAAGATCTAATTAGAAATGTAAATAATACTGAATTAGAAGTAGAATTAAATAATACGGATCCAAAAAACTAAAAATTCCACCATTAATCAAAATTAAAGTTAAGATAAATAACACATTGGACGTACTTGGTGTTTATGACTCTGGTTCTAATGTCTCCTTAATAAACTCAAGATTAATACGTTTACAAAAACAAAAAGAATATAGAAGTTATAATGCAAATTTAAAAACGATTAATGGTGTGAAGAAAACAAATGGAATGATAACAATAAAAGCAAAAATTTTTGATATAGAAAAAGAAATTAACGCTTTTATAGTAAATAATAAAAGTTTTGAAGACGACTTTATTATCGGATTAGATTGAATACAAAAATTTAATTTAATCCAAGACGAAAATTTAAAAATTTGACAAAAAATTAGTGACATTTCAAATAATAATAATACAGATATAAATACTAATATAAATATATTAGAAGAAAAAAATGAATACGTAATAAACTTTAATGAACATATAAAGGAAAATAGTTTTAAAATTTTGATAAACCATTTAGATATAATGGAAAAATCTGAAATTAACAAACTCATTGATAAATATAAATCAATTTTTCTAAGGATAAATATGATATAGGGACTGTAAAAGATTATGAAGCTCGAATTGATATGGTTATAGAAAAATATTGTAGTAAGCGACCCTATAGATGTAGTATTGAAGATAAACAAGAAATTGAAAAACAAATTGCAAAATTGCTAGAGAAAAATCTAATTGAAGAATCATACAGTCCATTCGCTGCCCCAGTAAACTTTGGCATATAAAAAAGACGAAAATAAAAAATCACGACTATGTATAGATTTCCGTGATTTAAATAAACTTATTACACCTCAATCTCAACCTTTTCCATTAATTGAAGACTTAGTCGAAAAAACAAGAAATTGTAAATTTTTCTCAACACTGGACATAAACTCAGCATTTTGGTCAATTCATTTACGGATAGAAGACAAACATAAAACAGCTTTTGTAACACAAGAAGGACATTTTCAATGGACTTGTTTACCTTTTGGATTGAAAACTTCACCAGCGATTTTTCAAAGAATATTGAGTAGTATAATTAGAAAACATAAACTTCTGGATTTTACAGCAAAATAATATAGACGATATTCTAGTTTTTTCAAAAACATTTCAAGAACACATAGACCATTTAACTAAACTATTAAATGCGATATTAGAGGAAGGTTTCAGATTAAAACTATCAAAATGCAATTTTGCAGCAGACTCAGTAAAATATTTAGGTCACATTATAAGAAATAATTCAATTAGTCCATTAAAAGATAATTTAATTTGAATAAAAAATTTTCCTATTCCAAAAACACAAAAGAATATATGACAATTCTTAGGAAAAATAAATTTTTATAATAAATATATTCCAAGAAACTCGATCATATTAGATCCTTTACATAATTTATTAAGAAAAGGACAAAAATTCGTTTGGTCGGAAAAATGTCAAAAATCATTCGAACACATGAAAGAGCTACTTTGTTCTCAACCTGTTTTAGCAATTTTCGATCCAGATTTACCGATACGTATTTATACGGATGCAAGCTTGCAAGGTGTAGGAGCAGTTTTAAAACAACTTCAAGCAAACAATGAAGAAAAACCAGTAGCATATTTTTCAAAAACATTAAATGAAGTACAAAAAAGAAAGAAAGCTATTTATCTAGAAAGCCTAGCGATAAAAGAAGCAGTAAAATTTTGGCAACAAAGGCTTATCGGAAAAAAATTTACAATTTTTTCAGATCATAAGCCACTAGAAAATGTGAATATAAAAGCTAGAACAGATGAAGAACTAGGTGATCTAACGTATTATCTATCACAATTTAACTTCGAAGTAAAATATTCTCCAGGAAAATACAACTTAGAAGCTGATTGCTTAAGTAGAAATCCAGTATTAGACCCACACGAAAATGAAGAAGAAAGTATAAAAATTGTGAACTTAATACAATTAGACGATATTCAAAAAGATCAAAAAATAAATACAGATATACAAAAGAAAAAAAATTTATTGTTTTTAAAAGACAAAATATACTATAAAAAAATGAAAAATAAAAAGAAAATTATACTCTCAGAAGATTTTAGTAAAAAATTTATAAAGGATATACATCAACATTATTGTCATATAGGCATAAATCAAATGCAAAAGAAAATTGGAAAATTCTACACAGCAAAAAATCTACTACAAAACATAAAAAATATTTGCAGATGCTGTGCAACATGTATAAAGAATAAATGAAGAGGACAAAATAAATATGGACTTATGTCTCACTTAGGTCCTGCTACAAGTCCTTTTGAAATAGTTTCTATGGATACAATTGGAGGTTTCGGAGGTTCACGCTCAACAAAAAAATATTTACATCTGCTAGTCGATCATTTTACTCGATATGCATATATCTTAACATCAAAAAACCAAAACTTCAAAGATTTTATAAAACTAGTAGAAAATGTAACAAAACATAATAAAATTGGCATAATTTTAACAGATCAATATCCTGGTATAAATTCAAAAGAATTTAAGAAATTTTTAAATGAAAAGAACATACCTATTGTTTTTACAGCTGTAAATACGCCATTCTCTAATGGACTAAATGAAAGATTAAACCAAACATTAGTTAATAAAATCAGGTGTAGAATAAATGAAAGCAAAAGAAAATTAGCATGGACAACTATAGCACACGAATGTGTACAAAAATACAATGAGACCGAACATACAGTTACTGGATTTGTACCTAAATATCTACTAGAAGGTAAAGATGTCTCAATCTTGCCAAAGGAATTAAAACAAAATAATTCTTACGATAATTTGGCAGTAGACAGAGAAATGGCTTTAAAGAAAAGTATAAAATCACATAATTACAATAAAATACAATTTGACAAATATAGAAAAACTCATCAATTCAATAATGGAGATTTAACATTTATAGAAAATGGAAATCGACTAAATAGACATAAACTGGATGAATTAAAAATTGGACCATATAAAATTTTTAAAAAAATATCAGATTCGATATACAAAATAGACATTGGACATAAAAAATCAACATCAAATCTATTCCACATTACGAAACTCATTCCAACTCCTATTTCGATAGATAACAAAATAGAAGATAATATTTAAAGAACTCATCGAACGACTTTTCTCTCGAGGGAGGGAGATGTAAAGAAAATCGACATTACACTTGTATACAAGTTTCGTCGTTTCTTTAGAATTCGAATTTGCCGCGCATTTTTAAGTAGGCTAATATGATAACCACCAACCTGTGATAAAGTGGAAAACTGATATGAAGAGATAAGCTATAGACACGTGTTAATTAAATGAATTAAACGTGGCATAAGTAAAATATAATGAATTGAATAATAAATTGTGTTACCTATAAAACGGGAAATTGCATAAAGGATAAATTGGCTTTAAATGTCGTTTCTTTGTTTTACAGGTAAGAAATATTGTACAATTACATAAAAAGTGTAAATTATTAGATAAATAATAAAATTATAAATTAACTTTGTTTTACAGAGAAACAATTTAGTTAATCATTTATAGCAATCCCTACATAAAAAAGGTTAACACATTAGATATATATAATTAACAAATTCAAATTTTATTGCATGTTTTTCAAGTAAATATTGTTCATTATCTATACCGGGACTTGTCTACTAACTCAGGTTCATCGTTAATGGATACGTGCAGCATTCTAAATCAATTAATGCAAGTGGTTGGTACGTATGATTAATTAATATTCGCTACAGTATAAATTATTTTATTTGCAATTTTATTTTTCTTTCTGTATCTTCCCATTTTGTGGCGGAATTTAGATTATATAATAAAAAAGGCATTATTTGATGATATACGAACATGTGCAATTGATGAATACAAGTTGCACTTCACGCGTTAATGCAAAATTTTTAAGTTTTATAAATTCACGTGTACGTATATCAAAAATCAACTTTCGTACATGAATCGCACGATTTTCAAGCGCCGAATAGTGTGCGTAAAATAGCATTTTACGACCACTACATCAAAAAAATATATTTTAATTTTGTAATTTCTATGAGAGATATATCCTGTAGAATTTCGAGAAACAATTCAACCAATCTTGAACGTAAATAATATCACTAACGGTAATATAACATATAAAGTAAAATATACAGTTTGCAAAGTTAGTGATTGTAACAAATCTATTTGTAACACATTGTTAAAATTTTAAGTACCTTTTCGGATAGAGTTATTTTTATGCTTTATTTACCAATTATTTTCCTTTTTTGTAATTACTGTTAAATTTTCAGGTTCAACTTTCAATTATAGTACTGGTATGTTCATTGATTTTATTGAAAGTAAATACTAAATATTATTGTAATTTTTCATATTAAAGACTATTTTTAGGAAATTCAGAAATTCACAATATAGAGTGTAACAGTAGTTCCGCAATTATTAATAATACATTTCAGATGTTAAGTACGACTAATCGGAACGCTGAATTTAATGGTACATTTACTGACTTTATAAACAAATATTTTAAAAATTATTGAATTGAATCATATTTTATTAATTAATTTTAGAATAATTATTAATAGTGTTATTTCGACGAATCGTAATGAGTCATTTGAAAATTTCAGTACTATTAATGATAGTGATGGTAAGTTCGTTCTATAAGCAAAAAATGTTTTTAAAATTATTGTAATTAATCTAGTTAATAAACTAATTTTAGGAAATTTATTGACTGAGAAAGTAGAACCTAAGAATATTTCTACCAATGTTATTAATGCATTTGTTACGTTCAGTTCTAGTAGTGATAGCGATGATGGTAAGTTTATGGATTTTATAAACAGCAAATTTTATTTAATTATCGTAATTAATTATTAACTTATTTTAGAAGATTTATCGATTGATAATACCGAGCCTAGTAACGATTCCATAAATCGTGCGGCAAAAGATAAATATAGAAAGCGAATGCGATATCCCGATGATTGGTCAAGGAATGTATCGAAAAAAAACAGCAATCTTGGCAATGAGCGGAAGATAGGCATTGAATGTGTTTCGTGTCGATTTCATTGTTCCAAAACAATTAAAAATAGTGAGAGACTAATATTTTCAACGAATTTTGGAGTTTAAGAAGCCATGCCCGCCAATGGGATTACATCGACAAATTAATAGTAAATTCTGATAGTACAAGTGATACCGGAAGAAATGAACAAAAGTATCGACATTTCTACCTTCAATTTCCTTCGAAAAAAATAAAAGTTTGTCGTACTATATTTTTAAATACATTTGGTAATTATTCAAAGAACTCGAAATATTTTTATAAAATGACAAGTAAAAAATAATAACTGAATTCAATGCTCTTTTTTCTTAAAAAGTTTTTGATGTTATCTTAGCAATACTTGCTCTCATGTTATTTTAATAACATTCAAATTATGGAAGAGAAAAAGCTATATTTCTGTGATACTCCTGTAACTGTTTTTATGCTTGTAATTTACATAATATACAAATAGTTATATTTTTAAAATATTATTTAAAATAGGTATTAATCTCATTAATTTTTTAAATTATCAAATTTAATTTGTTAATAATTATACTATAATAAGTGAACAAAATTTTTAAATACATAAATATCATTTCTTTGTAGGTGTTGCGGATTTAACATTTAAATCTCGCGCGCCTGACCGAAGTCACACTTCGAGCCGCGAGGCGCCGCTCGAGAGGGTGTGCGCTTGCGCACTTCGATGGCTTGTTGGTGCGCGCGCGCGAACGCGCCACTGACTCGTCTCTCCGGTTCCCTCCCCCTTTTTCTGTCTCTCTCTTTGTTCGCTATTTTCGACGCCTTGCGCATCGCACGACAGCTCCCGTTATTTTCACGTTTTTACCGGCTCATCGCTCGAAACTTCAACGCTCAACTCATCTGCTCATCACGGCCATCGGCTCCTTCTCAATCGTACACTAGGGTCGTAATCTGCGGAACCCACAGGTAACGAGCCGGCTTCTCGAAAGCACGTTGCGGATACTGCGTGCTGTATATACATACACATACGTACTAGAATAAATTGCAACGCTCAGTAAAGAGTACAATAAAAGGACTTTGTGTGGTTATTTATTTACCTCCCATCCTTCCGGCATAATTTTAGTTAAAATTAGTAACATTTGGTCCTTCGAGCCGGATGGGAGGGCACCCACACCGTCAATACTCTATATTAAAGTTGTGCTCGAAACCCACAGCTCAAACGTATTCATCGTCCATCGTCCGCTCTACACGCCGTGCTCATCAGACCCTGCTCCAGGCGATCTGCCTATAGCTCCGAGCAGCTCAACCGGGCCAGGTCATCATGTCGAGCCCTATCGAGGACACCAAGGTCAACCCGTCAGTCTCCAATGAGGATGCCGTTCAAGGAGGTAGCTCGACCAACACCAAGACGCTGCAGGTACCATCTAAGCAATCGTCCAAGGTCAGCTCAAAGTGTTCAGCTCCCTCTGGCTCTGAGTGCGAGTTCAACGATGGCCTGCCAGTAGAGTTCAGCTCAGAATTGCGAACCAGATGTGCCGAATGGAACTCATGAAAGATACCACGGCACAATTGGAAGAAGCTCAGCAGCTTTCGGCTCAGGAGCTCACGGTAATACTCGCTGAGGTAGAGGACAGGTTGAAAAGCTTTAACGAGGAGCATAAAATCATTATGGCCAGCTGCCCTGTCAGTGCCGACAAACATCCCTACTTTAAGGGAAAGGTCACGCTCAAGATGCACCGTTCGGTGACTCTCATTCGGCGCGCGATAGCACTCGCCCAATCCAAATTGCCAGCTCAGGCCGATGCTCATCCAGTTCAGCAACCTTCGACGATAGCTCAGCTCCCGAACATTCCAATGCCGACATTCAAGGGAGACTTTTCTCAGTGGCCGAAGTTTTGGGACATGTTCGAGAGTTTGATTGTCAAAAATCAATCGCTCACGCCAATATTGAAACTCCACTATTTGAAATGGTGTCTACAAGGAGATGCATTGAGACTAATAGAGAGCAGCCCATCCATCGACGGCTCATTTGATTCAGCGATTGCTGCCTTGCAAGAGCGTTATGGCAATCCAAGGTTAATGATTGTGGACCAGCTCGACAAATTCGCTAATCTCACCATGTTGACACCTCGTTCACCTAGCAGCATCAACAACTTGCTTGCTACCGTCGATGACACGATCAACACTCTACGATCTGCTCAACTGGGAGACCGTATCAACGACGTGTTAATTGTATATCATCTAAGGCGACAGATGGACCGCTCAACCCGCGAGGCGTGGGAAACATCGCTAGGAAACTCGCAAGAGTACCCCACCTACGAGCGCCTACGTACGTTCCTCCGCACACGCGCGAACGCCTTCGAAGCTGCCGATGTGGAACCCTCCAAGGCTCCGAAGGCTGATCCAAGGAAGCCATCTCGCTCAACTGTCACCGCTCATACCGCTATTGCTCAAAAACAGGCGCCGACAAAGACCGATGCTTTCAGTTCCGGCACTACAGCTCACGGATGCGACCTGTGCAACGGCAACCACTACATCGTTGCCTGCGAAGACTTTCGCAAGCTCACCGTCGATCGAAGGAGGCAACACGTGGACGCTCATCGCTTATGTTATAATTGCCTAGGTCGACACCAAGCAAAGGCCTGTCGCAGCTCGAAAACTTGTCGCGAGTGTGGTGGCAAGCATCACACAATGCTCCACAGCTCGACCGCCAATACCTCAACCCGGCCCAGCTCATCGATGTCCTCGAAATCAGCTGAGAACGATACGCCCTCTCCGGCGTGCTCATCGGATACATCTCAATCTAGCTCATCGAACCAATAGGATGTTGGTCCAGTCGTCAATGCTCAACACTCCGCTTACGCCAGCTCAACTCTTTTAGGTACTGCTCAAGCTCTTGCTATCACACCTATGTCTGCTCACAAGGTTCGCCTGCTCATCGACTCCGGGTCACAATTGTCATTCGTCACCGAACATCTAGTAAACCAATTGCGTCTTGTTCGTTATGCTCATGCCTTGACCATCAAAGGCATCGGAGGCGGTAAGGCAGCTCAGACCCATGGTGTAACTCGGCTCACCCTACGATCCACTCACTCCATTGAGGAGATAGAGCTAGAAGTTCATATACTTCCAAAGGTCTCTGCCACGTTACCATCTGCCCCAATTCTTCGTGGGAATTAGC
Source organism: Theocolax elegans (assembly GCA_026168455.1). Taxonomy (NCBI): domain Eukaryota; kingdom Metazoa; phylum Arthropoda; class Insecta; order Hymenoptera; family Cerocephalidae; genus Theocolax; species Theocolax elegans. The sequence continues at coordinate 43,819,927 of CM047428.1, read as the reverse complement.
CACACCTGAAGGAGTTACATCTGGCTGATCCAGAATATTGTCAACCGCAACCTGTTGACATAATCGTGGGCGCTGATTTTTACGAAAGTGTAATCGAGGCAGACATGATTAAGGCTTCGCCCTCGATACCAGTGGCTCAATCGTCTATCTTTGGTTGGATTGTTCTAGGAAGGGCTCATTCTGCAGGATCTCGCAAAATAACCGCTCATCACGTCACCGCTCAGAAACATGATGATCTCCAAGAACTGCTCACGAGATTTTGGACTCAAGAGGAACCACCGCTCGATCTCAATCCAGATTTGACTCCAGAGGAGCAAGAGTGCGAGAACCACTTCATCGCCACTCACGAAAGAGATCCCTCAGGCAAGTACGTAGTACGTTTACCGCTCAAGTCACCCGCAGAGAGATTAGGTCTCTCGCAAAGCGGCCTCACGATGCCTGAAACGTATCATCCGCCGATGCAAACTCCAGCGTGCATACGGCCAACTCTACAACGATTTCCTCGAGGAGTACGAGAGACTCGGACATATGCGCCGCATCTCTACGGATCATCCATCAGCTCAACCACATTTTTATTTGCCACATCATGGTGTCCTCAAGCCAAGCAGCACTACCACCAAGTTGCGAGTGGTATTTAATGGTTCCAGTCTCACCTCATCAGGCAAATCGCTCAACGACATCTTGCACACAGGTGCCAATTTGCTGCCAAACATCGTAGACGTACTCACATGGATCCGTCTTCCTCGTCACCTCTTTGCTACGGATATTGTCAAGATGTATCGACAGGTGAAGGTGCATCCAGATGATTGGCCGCTGCAACAAATCCTTTGGCATGGAGATAACGACGAAGAGATCACCTTTCAACTGACGACTCTCACGTATGGCACAAAACCTGCAGGCTTCCTAGCCACGAGAGCCCTGCTGCAATTGGTCCAAGATGAAGGTTACAAATTCCCGCTCGCTGTGCAATCGCTCACTGAGGGTCGCTACGTCGACGATATCTTCGGCGGAGCAGACACTGTCGATATTCTCATCAACACCGCTCATCAGCTGACATCTCTCTGCAAGGCGGGCGGCTTTCCCTTGTCAAAGTGGCACGCTACTCATCCGGATCTTCTCAAAGCCGTCGCTCAAAACCTTCTCGACAGCTCCATCACATTTGACGACTGTGAAACCAAACTTCTCGGATTAAATTGGATTCCTCACGAAGATAAGTTCACGTTCTCCTCAACACTCAAGGATTCCACTCAAACTCCAACTAAGCGCACGCTACTTTCTGAGATCGCTCAAATCTTCGACCCGCTCGGCTTTGCGTCTCCAGTACCCGTGCGTGCAAAGGTCCTTATTCAAGATTTGTGGTCCGTCAAACTTGGATTGGATGACCCAATACCTACTCATCTTAAACTCAAGTGGATGTCAATCAGAGACAACCTCAGGGCTCTTAATCAATTCACTGTTCCTCGGTGGTTTAACACCTGGAGTTATTCATCAATCGAACTGCATGGGTTTGCGGATGCATCTCAACTCGCCATGGCTGCAGTTGTCTATCTCGTCGTAAGCTCACCGTCCACAGGCTCAAGGACGTCCTTTATTTGCGCCAAAACAAAGGTGGCGCCTCTTAAGAAACTAACAATACCTCGATTGGAACTCACGGCAGCGCTGCTATTAGCCAAGCTCATTTCTCACCTGCGGACCTCGCTTAAACTCAAAATAGATGCGACTCATCTGTGGACGGACTCGCAAGTAACCCTAGCTTGGGTTAATTCTCATGCAAATCGCTGGAAGGACTACGTTCGAAACCGTGTCATTCAAATTCAAGTGTTGTGTACAGACTCGACTTGGAGGCACGTGCCTGGAGGTATGAACCCGGCGGATTGCGGCTCACGAGGCGTCTCAACTGAACAGCTCATCAATCACCATCTTTGGTGGACAGGACCCCAATGGATCGCGCAACCTATGGAGAATTGGCCTACTCAACCCGAAATCACGCCGGACGACACAAGTCCAGAGGCTCGACCGGGCATCACTCTTCTTTCATCGTCCACTCAATCAACGTACCATTGGGATCTCATATATAAGTACTCCTCGCTCACAAAATTGTTAAATATAACTACTCTCGTTCTTAAGGCTATCCCTCAACTTCTCAAACGACTATGCAAGATTTCGCTCAAATCGTACCGTCCAAACCCGCACATTCTCGATCCATGCTACCAAGAATCGATGCTGTTCTGGGTAAAGGCCACTCAAGCTGTCTACTTTTCTCACGAACTCCGGATGATCTCAAGAAATGTGCGACTACCTTCATCTCGTCCCTTTGCTCGCTTGACCGCATACATTGACCGGGATGGAGTGATTAGAGTGGGAGGACGTCTGCACAACTCATCGCTCACACAAGAATCGAAATACCCCTTTATTCTGCCTCGCCGATCTCAATTCACGGATCTTATAATCGATTATGCTCATCGAAATACTCTTCATAGAGGTACTCAGCTCACGTTGGCCAAAGTGCGTCAAAATTGTTGGATCATCGGAGGACGTGCTCCGGTCAAGGCTCACATTCTACGGTGAACGTGCTTAGCAAATGATGTCACGTTTACCCCTTCCACGTGTAACTCCATCTCGTGCATTTTCTCACACGGCGGTGGATTACGCTGGACCGATCTCCATTGAAAATTGGAAGGGACGAGGTAGCAAGACTAACAAGGGCTGGATTTGCGCCTTCGTTTGTTTATCAACATCAGCAGCCCACTTGGAAATCGTGAGCGACTACTCATCATAGGCTTTCATCGCAGCTTTTCGTCGGCTCATATCTCGCCGTGGACTCGTCAGCGATATGTACTCAGATTGTGGCACAACGTTTGTCGTGGCGAATAAGGAGATTCGGAAGTTGTTCGCGGCCAGCTCGACTGAAAATAAACTCATACGCTCAGCAATTCAAAGGGACGGACTTAAGTGGCATTTCAATCCACCCGTATCTCCTCACATGGGTGGTAAGTGGGAAGCTCTCATCAAATCCATCAAGTTCCATCTACGATGGACAGTTGGAGAAACTCTACTCACGTTTGAGGAGTTTTACACTCTTCTTACTCAAATTGAGTCCGTGCTTAACTCTCGCCCTCTCGAACCGCTCAGTGATGATCCAGATGATGTCAAAGCGCTCACACCTGGACATTTTCTCATCGGTGCTCCACTCAATTCACTGCCTGAACCATCACTCATCGAGTTACCAACTTCCAGGTTGAACAATTGGCAGCTCAGACAGCAACGATTGCAGTGTTTTTGGAAAAATTGGTCTTCTCATTATCTGCATCGGCTCCAGACTATATCGAAATGGCATCACGCTCAAAACGAGATTATTCCTGGCAAATTGGTTCTTTTCACGGATGAAAGAATGCCACCTGGGAATAGGCCTATGGCTCGAGTCGTAGCATTGCACCCTAGCAAGGATGGGCACACCAGGGTCGTCACCATCAAGACTTCGACCACGATGCTCACTCGACCCATTGTCAAGCTCGCTCCATTGCCAATACCAGTGCTCAACGAGGGTTAAACTTATCGCCAACCAGTTGTCGATGGCGGGCGGTAATATTTAACATTTAAATCTCGCGCGCCTGACCGAAGTCACACTTCGAGCCGCGAGGCGCCGCTCGAGAGGGTGTGCGCTTGCGCACTTCGATGGCTTGTTGGTGTGCGCGCGCGAACGCGCCACTGACTCGTCTCTCCGGTTCCCTCCCCCTTTTTCTGCCTCTCTCTTTGTTCGCCATTTTCGACGCCTTGCGCATCGCACGACAGCTCCCGTTATTTTCACGTTTTTACCGGCTCATCGCTCGAAACTTCAACGCTCAACTCATCTGCTCATCACGGCCATCGGCTCCTTCTCAATCGTACACTAGGGTAATCTGCAGAACCCACAGGTAACGAGCCGGCTTCTCGAAAGCACGCTGCGGATACAGCGTGCTGTATATACATACACATACGTACTACAATAAATTGCAACGCTCAGTAAAGAGCACAATAAAAGGACTTTGTGTGGTTATTTATTTACCTCCCATCCTTCCGGTATAATTTTAGTTAAAATTAGTAACATTAGCAAAAAATGGTTAGTGACTATAGACAAAAAGTAGAAACAATCTGTCTCAGGGATAATTGAAAATGATATCAGAATATAGTAGGATATCAGAATTTATTACCAAATCTGTTAAAGACCATATTAATTCTTTCGAACGTATTGATTCCCATTATTGTAGGTCGAGCAGTGAAAAAGAATATTTGTCTGCTGACCTCAATATTACCTTAATGTATACAGATTATGTAAAAAAATGGAAAATGACAAGGAAAGAATTGTATCTCTGCCATTTTATAGAAAAATATTCTGTGAATATTTCAATATTTCGTTCCTGAGCCCAGAAAAAGACGAATGTGATGTGTACACATCTTTTACTAATTCACTACCTGAGGATAAGGTTCTGCGCCAATCTGCTCAAGAAGAACATTTGCATAATAAGTTAATAGCAAGAACCGAGATGCAATGCGATATAAAGAGGAAGCGATAGCTAACCCAATAATATGTTGCATTTCATTTGATTTGCAAAAAGTTTTGAATGTCCCTCAGGCAGACTCTTCCTCGTTTTATTATAAAAGAAAAATTTCTATTTATAATTTTACAATATTCGAAATAGGCACAAAACAAGGCTATTGCTTTGTATGGAATGAGTGTACTGTTAAACGAGGAGCAAATGAGTTTGCAAGTTGTCTGTGGCAGTTTATTAAAATGAAAATTGCAAGTGGTACGAAAGACTTCCGATTTTTCAGCGACAACTGCGCAGGACAAAGTCGGAATTCTATTTTACACATGTACTATATATGCGAAGGCGGCTACTGAATTCGACGTGACAATTAAACAAAGGTACGATTGTAATAATTATTTTCAAAGAGATTTTAAAAATTTCTCTGAAATCATTTAAATTTAAAGGAGTCCGCCAATAAGAATAAAGACGATCCAAGACGTATAAATCATGCATTATCTTTTACTTTTACTAGCAATATTTCATTTGCAAAAAAAATTATTTTCGGGAAATGAAAGGAAAAGCCAAAATTAACCGACAAAGTTTCATTTTTAACATTGCAAGTATATCTATATATACAAATTTTGAATGTATATAGATATACTTCAAATGCTTTCCGTTGGCGATCTCCTTTATTATTTTTTTACTAATAAAAAAATTAAATATTATATTTGTAAGTAATATTTAAGTGCATAAAAATGACAATTTTTTAGAAAATGAATCCAAGGTGTTTAATCCGGAGGTGCAAAATAATACACCTTGCTTCACTGACATTAAAACGAATTTTGCAGAAAATTGTAGAACTTAAAAACATTAATTATAATAGTATTAATCAGATAAATTTTTTAATATAATTCAAAATTGCTCTTTATAAATGTATAATTAGAATTAATCAAATTAGTTAAGAAATTGCTACATTTTTAAATAAAAATATATACATTTATTTTGTAAATTTTTTCTGAAGAAAAACAATATCTGTATCTCTGTATAACTTTTATTTATTAATTCATAGTTAAAAATCTATTTTATATATCTTTATATCAAATAATAATTCTTTTTCAGCTATTTAGTCAAAGGCCACACACAAACGGATGGAGATAACATGCATTCTACTATCGAAAAAGCATCTAGGTATAAATCTATATTTACCCAAGAACAATGGTGCAAAATAATGCAAGAGGACAAAGTAGAACTGCCAAAGTATATTGTTTATGAATTAAATAATATTTTAAATTTTTCAAACCATACGACAAAAAAGTTTTGGAATAAGATTCCAATATCTAAAATAAGTTCCATTAAAATAAAAGGAAAGAAATTGTGGTTAAAAAAAAATATGAAGAAAATGTAGAAGAAATGACTGTTAATTTTACTGTTGGTACATTAGAACCGTGTTATTTAAATAGAATATCTTTATGAGCATGGAGAAGCAAAAAGATCTGCAAAGCTTAATAAGTCATAAATTAATTCCCACAGAGTTCAAAAATTTTTATGAAAATTTGTTTAATTAATGTTCATATTATAATAATTTAGCTACATAATTAATATAAACTTATTACCGCGAATTTATATGTTCTAATTATAAAATATATGTAAATAAAATAACTATAAATTATAGTGGAATCGAGTATTTCTCGTAACTATAAATTATAGTGGAATCGAGTAGTTCTTACAAGTACAAATTTCCTCGAAATTTATGATTTTCATACAATTTAACTTAAGTGTGTGAAATTGATAAGTGGATCTCGGATTTTTTAACACGAAGTTCTATATCATCTAACTAGACTTGAGAATTTTTAAAATATTATCTTTACTCAAAATTTTACTGCTCAGCATTGAGGATTCAGATAAGTAAATCAGTCTCCTTTGATTATTACTGAGTAACACCTAACTTTAGTGCTTTCAGTATTTGGAATAGAAAATGAGTTAGAATCGGATTTTTCTAATCCATGAAGAACTTAACGTCGTTCGATTTTTTAAATCATATACACTGATTTGCCGTGAGTTTCGTACCTGCAACATGATATTTCAGAGTATTATTATCATTATATTTTTATCATTACAATTGTTTTTAAATTGGTATGTAATATACGTTTATTGATGGAACAATTAAGTAAATATTAATAATCAATTTTTTACTATTTCTATAATTCGGTGTATGCTTCTAAGGAAACAATTTAAACAAATTTTAACTATGTGAAAAAACCAAACAATTTATCCACAAAATGTTACTTAAATCACCCTACGTTTTAGTTACATTTATTTTTAATAATATAAAAGTTTGAAAAGTTTAAAGATACTTATCTAAACTTACAGTTTTTTTACAATCTTCACAATAGTTTGAATTGTTTACTCATGCATTACATAAAATTAAACAATAAAATAGAAAAACTTATCTAAATAAATAAGGCCTGTTATTAGATAGAAATCTTTTGGTTCCACAAGTGAATATATTGAGCCTAAAGTTCTGTCCTTGGCGACCACCTGATAAAAAAAATTAACTAGTAACTGATAAGGCAACATTGAGAATGGAATTATGTTTTGGATAGTGGGAAATGTTTTCTAATATAAAAATATTAAATAAATATGAGCCCCAGGCTCTATCGTTTTGTTTTATAAAACTTTTTTACAAACATCAAAAGGCGCGATAGCGCCTGACGCAAGTATAGGAGCGAGAGCCATTATATACCCGGTCGAAAAAAAATAAGTGAAAATTTAACTAAAAAATTTACTTAAAAATTTAGTTAAAAAGGTAGCTATTATCAGTTAAATATTTAATTATTGAGGATTCAAATTTTTCAGAATAATATTTAATTAAAAATTTGATTATTATTAGCTATATTATTAACTGAATATTTAAGTAAATGTTTTGTTGCCCTTAAAACAAAAATGCAGTTGAAAATTCAGTTAATTAAATATTTAATTGAAAATGTAACTATTATTAAGTAAATTTTTAATTATATAATTTGGTTATTATTAGCTATATTTTTAGCTGAATATTTAACTAACTATTTAGTTGCACTGAAAAAAAAAATATAGTTAAAAATTTAATTAATACACCGTTTACGAAATTTAATTATTATCACCGGAATATTTAATTAAGTATTAAATTGAAGATGCCAACGTTGTGACAACGTTGTGGCGACGTCATTTTAGCAACATTCCAACGTTATGAAAGTTGCCACGTGGGAAATGTTTGTTGCTCTTCACTGTTACTTAGACGTTGTTTCAGCGTTGGTTTCCACCCATCGCGTCAATTTACAAAATATTAGCGGAAATTTCCCACGTTATAGCAACGTTTCTCCAACATTGTCGCAACTTTCATAACAACTTTGGGAAGTTACTAAATTAATGTTGGCACAACCTTTCCGCAACGTTGAATGCTGTTAGGAATAGCCGAAGGATATAACTCCAAAATAATCGGAGGTAAACAGTCAAACCGATACTTAAACGAACAATTGTTTTTGTAGATCAATGTGAAATATTTAAGTTTAAATATCGGTTTGACTGTTTACCTCCAAATAACGTCGTCACAACGTTGTCACAACGTTGGCATCTTCAATTTAATACTTAATTAAATATTCCGGTGATAATAATTAAATTTCGTAAACGGTGTATTAATTAAATTTTTAACTATATTTTTTTTTTCAGTGCAACTAAATAGTTAGTTAAATATTCAGTTAAAAATATAGCTAATAATAACCAAATTATATAATTAAAAATTTACTTAATAATAGTTACATTTTCAATTAAATATTTAATTAACTGAATTTTCAACTGCATTTTTGTTTTAAGGGCAACAAAACATTTACTTAAATATTCAGTTAATAATATAGCTAATAATAATCAAATTTTTAATTAAATATTATTCTGAAAAATTTGAATCCTCAATAATTAAATATTTAACTGATAATAGCTACCTTTTTAACTAAATTTTTAAGTAAATTTTTTAGTTAAATTTTCACTTATTTTTTTTCGACCGGGTACAACTAACTAGCCCCCCCAAATTTTTACTTTTTAACCACTTCAATATTACATTATTTATTTGTGCTATTGGCCACGCATTACGTTCCTTATTTATTAATTTTTATTGTACAACAAGTTTTACACGAATTCATTTACGCACAATCAAGAAAATCAATGCCAAAGATATTGCTTGCTGATTTCCTTTCCTCAATTTTCGTCTTCTCCCTTTTGATATATATAGTCAACTTCAAACAAAATGAGATAGAGATAGTATAGGAAAGGCATGAGATAGAAAGAGAAACAATGCTTTCCAGCCCGTGAGAGAGCGCGTACAGAAGTAAAAACTTATAGAAGTTCAATCGTGGCCACGAGAGGGAGCTAGTTTCAGGTGAATACTTTTGTCACAGCTGAATCATCTGGCTGATTTTGTGTGAAAAGATATGAATTAAAATTATTTATTTACGTAATTATTTCCAATACCTCACATTATTCCGTTTCGGTATTTTTTATTGTAGTGCAATGCAGATACTATTGCAAGGTAAAGATTTCATATTCGCCCATATCCTATACTAGCATGTCGACCTTTGACATCTCGACGAGAGAATGAATGAATGAATAAATTTTATTTGGCCTTGGGGTTGAGACCCCGTAGGCACTAGTATATAAATACATTTGAGAATATTTACAATAATAGTAAAATAATACAACAATAGCGTATATAAAATTTAAAATATAAACAATAACATAAGAATAATAATAACAACAATAGTTATATAACAATATTGGTTAACAATTTAAAATACAATATATATATATAATAATAAATAAATAATTAAGTATAAATAAAATTATTACAAATCGACAAAAATACGCAGTAAAAACGAAGAAAGAGAAAGAGTGAGAGAGAGAGAGACAAACATTGATAAATTTCTAACCATGAAAACAATGTTTTCATTTCCATGCAAGTGATGGTATAACTTTTTTTAATCTTAAAGTATAATATTAATAAGAATTGCACAAAAAATAAATGTATATTATTACAGTGTTTAATAATATTTATTATATTATTAATTTATTTTATTTTTATAATTTGATGTGTTTTCTTTAAGTTTATATTATTTGAAGGGACTTATGCTTGTATTTTTATAATGAATCCCTCATGATATCTCAATCTTTTCCACATTGACCAAAATAATTTAAAAAACAATATATTATAATTAAGTGGATGCTTTATCGTTCTCTATCCTAATTAAAATTACTGAATAATCATTTTATTTTCTATATAAAGCCAATATATGTGTTCGATACTTTGCCAAGTACATAATATTTAATAATTATATGGACTATAACATATGTAGAATGATATTCTTTCCAACGTTAAGTGAAATGATTGCTTAATAGTTATATGTACTGACTTAAATAATTTAAAAGAATGGTGATAAGTTATTGTTCTCTTTACATATATTTATTGAATACCTTTTTTAATATTTAAATAAAATCAATGTGTCAGTTGTTTGGTAAGTGTAAAAGGCATTTAATAATTTTGTAACTTTCACATGCCTATAAAATGTTTGATAGTGACACTAACTAACATATATAGTTAAGTAATTAAATAGAATTTCTTGTGTTGTACTAACATTATAGTATTAAATTGTACTGTTGTTATTAATTATTATAGTAACCCAATAATATAGAATTTAATTTGTTACAAATAAATTTAGCTTAATTAAAACTATAAGTGTATCATATTAAATTCACTGAATAAGAAAGGGTTATTTTAAAGTATATTAATTTTAAGCAAATAACGTCTCTGAAATGATAAATTATTGGTACAAAGTAAAATTAAAACAAATTTGCTGTGAGGAACATTTTACCTTGTAAATATTATCATAAATCTCTGAAGATACAGCAAAACAAATTTAAATTTAAGTGACGAGAGGCTACCTAAAAAGTGCACTATTATGAGTATGTAAATATATATATATGGGTGGTTCTCTGTGACATCGAAGATGAAAAAAATAAATATTGCTATAACTGTGGGAATATGTTTTAGAGGTATCTAGTAGTTCTCCTGAATTTTTTCAGATTTTTTCTGGGCCATTATTTTAAGTTACAGAGAGTCAAAGTTGACATTTTAGCACTTTTTTGCATTATATGCCCATTTTCATGAATTTTTAGCTCCCACGGGATGCATTTTTCACTAAAAACTTAAGTATGACTTTTTTTGTAAAATTTTCCGAACTTTTCATTAAAAATACTTTTAAAGACATAAATGTATGCTGTCACACTCTTGTAAGCCATTTAAACCTTAAATAGTGAAAATCAGCAATTCTGCTCCGGACTCTGCTAACCTAACACTGTCTAAAAGTTGGCTTTTTATAGTCAGAAACTGCCTAAAAATTTCCAGAGTGGGTCTAAATCATTAAGATCACTTATGGTCAAAATATCCGGGAAAAGTGCCCGAAATATTAACAGAAATGTATATTTGTTGCCTTATAACGATGAATCTATTAGCATGATCATTGCAAAAAAATTTGAGCACTTACCTTGGAGTGGTAGAAAAGTATCTTCACTTATTTCAGTATCCATCTAATCCCCTGTAAGCTGCTAAAAATATAAATATTATTATACAAATGTAAAAAATTAATTTTTAAACATTTATAATGCTGAATTTTCAGTTTTACATCCCTTACAAGAAGTATAATACTAATCTGAAGGATTACTATAAATATATAAACATCATTATTACAATAACTGAATATACGTATTTAATACAAAAGATATATAAATAAATCGGATATATAATTATAATGAATAATATGATAACGTGACAGTGACAAGTTTGAGAAATCTAAACAATGTATTGCTGAATAATAATAATAATAATGTTGATACTTTTATAGTAATCCTTCAGATTAGTATTATAATTCTTGTAAGGGATGTAAAACTAAAAATCCAGCATTATAAATGATTAAATAATAATTTTTTATAATTTTATAATAATATTTGTATTTTTAGCACCTTACAGGGGATTAGATGGATACTGAAACAAGTGGAGATACTTTTCTACCATTTCAAGGTAAGTGCATAAATTTTTTTGCAATGATCATGCTACTAGATTCATCGTTATAAGGCAACAAATATACATTTCTATTAATATTTCGGGCACTTTTCCCGGATATTTTGACCATAAGTGATCTTAATGATTTAGACCCACTCTGGAAATTTTTAGGCAGTTTCTGACGAAAAAAGCCAACTTTTAGACAGTGTTAGGTTAGCAGAGTCCGGAGCAGAATTGCTGATTTTCACTATTTAAGGTTTAAATGGCTTACAAGAGTGTGACAGCATACATTTATGTCTTTAAAAGTATTTTTAGTGAAAAGTTCGGAAAATTTTACAAAAAAAGTCATACTTATGTTTTTAGTGAAAAATGCATCCCCTGGGAGCAAAAAATTCATGAAAATGGACATGTATTGCAAAAAAGTGCTAAAATGTCACCTTTGACTCTCTGTAACTTAAAATAATGGCCCAGAAAAAATCTGAAAAAATTCAGGAGAACTACTGGATACCTCTAAAACATATTCCCACAGTTATAGCAATATTTATTTTTTTCATCTTCGATGTCACAGAGAACCACCCATATATATATATTTCATAGGATTTTTCTTATTTGTTTAATGGTATTCATTCGCTGGAGTTGTTCATTTGACTCTGCCCTGGTGGAAGTAGAAATTGTACATTATAGTACATATATGTACTTTTTCTATACAACACCGTACATAACCGTATATTTTTTATACATTTCTGTACATTTCTGTACATTTTTGGTACATTATTGGTACTTATTAGACTTTTGTACAGAATTGTACAAAAATGTACAATAATGTACGGAAATGTACGAAAAATATATGGAAATGTACAGAAATGTACAGAAATATACGGAAATGTATAAAGATACATAGAAAAGTACAATAGTAAAAAGATTCAATGGTATTGAATAAAGTTATGCTTCAAGTGTAAATATGTTAATTTATTTGATATAAATTAATTATTTAATTTGAATAAATATATACATTATATTTTATTACATTATTATTATTATATTACTTGTTGTGCCTTTTGTAATATTTCGGTGATCAATGACACACTTCTTTTATAAATAAGAAACATAAAAATAATTAAAATGTAGAATTACAGCAATATGTGCGTGACAAATATTAAAATAGTACTTCTTTTATTATAATTTGAGAAAGGAAATATTAATTTCCGAATTATTATTTCACAGTTGAATGAAAAATTGCGTAAAATAAATATTTGATTTTAATGTATTTAAACTAAAGTATCACGTTTAGTTCCTTATGTATTTAAAACTATAAAAGTGTTTTAAATATATCGTCAATGTAATTAATAATTAAGATTACAAAGATGTGATAAACAAATGTGAATAATATAGATTTAATGTAGTTTAAATGTTGTTTTTCTTATTCTTTTAGTGGAGTTGGGGAAGGGGATGCGTACAATGAAAAAGTCACTTATACGCACAAGCACTTTGTTTTAATTAATATAAATTTATTAAGTATTCCCAATTACAAAGACATTAAACACCGAACAACACGAACATCTAAAATCGGCTAACGCGTCCGGTCGACTTGAACGATTTTGAAAGAATAATGCCGAACAAGACAGAAGAGCAACACAAGTGCCTACCACGGTCTGCTGGAGAGTTCGCCAACTATATGCTACTATACGTGTGCTAAGTGTGAATTCTTAACATTAAATTTAACTACCGAAATATTTATTTTGTATTTTCTGTTTGAAACTATGAAAAGCGTGAATTCAAATAAAAGTATTTGTTAATAATATTACTGACTTAGTATTGTTTCCCTTATATTTAATTTCTTTTATAAACAGTTATATAATAATTTATATGACTTATTTGTGAGTCTACAACGTAAGTCAATATAGACGAATTTGATTAAAAATCAAACATTCCTCTTGATGTTAAAATAAAAAAGTATGATCATCTAACGATAAGTATTATTTGATCAGCAAAAACAAACTACAATTATGAAATTATAACAAATGTCTATCAAAACGACGTATGCTAATTAATTTAGTTGTTTTTTGCTCAAAGCAAACCTCAAACAATCATTACTACAAAATTTAAATGCATTTAATATTAATTATAAAATCATATAGTACATTTCAGTACATCTCTGTACATTTCCGCACATTTCCGAATATTCTCGGACATTTTTGTACACTTCTGTACATTTCTGTACATTTCTGTACAAAAGTCTAATAAGTACCAATAATGTACCAAAAATGTACAGAAATGTACAGAAATGTACAAAAATCTGCAAAATTGTACGATAATGTACAAATTATACTTTCACCAGGGTGGTTAATTACTTGTATTTGTATAAGTGCAGCTTATACATGATTCAAAAACAATATGTACTGAGAGCTGCATTGATATAAGAATTGAAAGAATTGAAAGTACCAACATAGGATAATTCTGTAATTGAATCATTGATTTAATTAACGAAACAAATTTTGTGTAAGTAAATAATTGTGGTTCTGTCTTAAGGCCACCTGTGACGTTGACAACTACTCTAGAGGTATGAGGTGTTTTTATGTATAAATTTTGCACATCAAAATTTCAATTTATAAGGAAAAAATGCCGGCAGTCTAAAGGTTAAATTATAATCATTACATTTATTATAAAAAAAAATAGTGCAAAATACAATTGTTGCTTGCATCATGCTTGTTGTTTCATCGTTGCTTAAAAAATCATTGACATTTTTCGAATGACGAATGTTATTAAAAAAGTATTAACTAATACAAATTATTTGAAATTATGGTGCATTCACAATTTTTTAGAGTAACAAAATGAATAAGTGAATTGGAACCTTTTTGAAAAAATATTTGAGTTGATACCTTCTTGAAGAAACATTTGAATTGGAAATTTTATGAAATAAATAGTTGAATTGGACCCTTTTTGAAGAACAATTTGAGTTAGAACCTTTTTGAAATAAAAAGTTGAATTGGACTCTTTTTGAAGAAAAATTTGAGTTGAAACCTTTTTGAGAAAAAAATTTGAATCAGACCCTTTTTGAAAAAAAATTTGAATCAGACCCTTTTTGAAAAAAAATTTGAATTGCAACCTTATTGCATTAAGGCGACGAAATATTGCGTATCAAGAATTATTTTATTATTGGCTAAGGATTAAGGAAATAAGTGGTATATTTTAATTGAATTTTAGTTTTGCAGTACGAGGTGCAGGTGAGTTAGCACGAGCCGAAGGCGTATTTAGCCCTTGGCGCACACCATATTTTTTGTGATAAGTGCACGAATGTTCGCCCTTGAAGGGCTCTAAAAATAGGGATACTATGCAAATATTGCGCTGTAATAAATAAATTCATATATATATATATATATATGGGTGGTTCTCTGTGACATCGAAGATGAAAAAAATAAATATTGCTATAACTGTGGGAATATATTTTAGAGGTATCCAGTAGTTCTCCTGAATTTGTTTAGATTTTTTCTGGGCCATTATTTTAAGTTACAGAGAGTCAAAGTTGACATTTTAGCACTTTTTTGCATTATATGCCCATTTTCATGAATTTTTAGCTCCCAGGGGATGCATTTTTCACTAATAACATAAGTATGACTTTTTTTGTAAAATTTTCCGAACTTTTCATTAAAAATACTTTTAAAGACATAAATGTATGCTGTCACACTCTTGTAAGCCATTTAAACCTTAAATAGTGAAAATCAGCAATTCCGCTCCGGACTCTGGTAACCTAATACTGTCTAAAAGATGTCTTTTTATAGTCAGAAACTGCCTAAAAATTTCCAGAGTGGGTCTAAATCATTACGATCACTTATGGTCAAAATATCCGGGAAAAGTGCCCGAAATATTAATAGAAATGTATATTTGTTGCCTTATAACGATGAATCTAGTAGCATGATCATTGCAAAAAAATTTATGCACTTACCTTGGAATGGTAGAAAAGTATCTCCACTTGTTTCAGTGTCCATCTAATCCCCTGGAAGCTGCTAAAAATACAAATATTATTATAAAATTATAAAAAATTATTTTTTAACGTTTATAATGCTGGATTTTTAGTTTTACATCCCTTACAAGAATTATAATACTAATCTGAAGGATTACTATAAAAGTACCAACATTATTATTATTATTATTCAGCAATCACTGTCACGTTATCATATTACTCATTATAATTTCAGATCCGATTTATTTATATATTTTTTGTATTAAATACGTATATTCAGCAATTGTAATAATGATGTTTATATATTTACAGTAATCCTTCAGATTAGTATTATAATTCTTGTAAGGGATGTAAAACTAAAAATCCAGCATTATAAATGTTTAAAAATTAATTTTTTACATTTGTATAATAATATTTGTATTTTTAGCAGCTTACAGGGGATTAGATGGATACAGAAACAAGTGAAGATACTTTTCTACCACTCCAAGGTAACTGCATAAATTTTTTTGCAATGATCATGCTAATAGATTCATCGTTATAAGGCAACAAATATGCATTTATATTAATATTTCGGGCAGTTTTCCCGTATATTTTGACCATAAGTAATCTTAATGATTTAGACCCACTCTGGAAATTTTTTGGCAGTTTCTGACTATAAAAAGACATCTTTTGGACAGTGTTAGGTTACCAGAGTCCGGAGCAGAATTGCTGATTTTCACTATTTAAGGTTTAAATGACTTAGAAGAGTGTGACAGCATACATTTATGTCTTTAAATGTATTTTTAATGAAAAGTTCGGAAAATTTGACAAAAAAAGTCACAGTTATGTTTTTAGTGAAAAATGCATCCCCTGGGAGCTAAAAATTCATGAAAATGGGCTTATAATGCAAATAATTGCTAAAATGTCAACTTTGACTCTCTGTAACTTAAAATAATGGCCCAGAAAAAATCTAAAGAAATTCAGGAGAACTACTGGATACCTCTAAAATATATTCCCACAGTTATAGCAATATTTATTTTTTTCATCTTCGATGTCACAGAGAACCACCCATATATATATATATATGGGTAAGTATGTGTAAGTGTGCGTGTGTGTACATGTACGGGAGCGTGTGTGTATTTGCATACGACTAACAAGGGAAGTACATTACCTCCGGGAAACGGATCTCATCCTAACTTTGGTATGTTTTTTATAATATAAAAATATGAAGAAAGCCAAGTTATCTCTTGCCAATGGCCACTTTTACGGAAGTTATTCGACATTCAATAATAACAACAGTAAAAATTACTTCCAATTCGGTCGCTTATAACTCGGAAACAAATAAAGATAAACAATCAAATCAAAAGCCAAAAAAGTTGAGTTCAAGTAGATATGGTTTGAAAAAAAAGAAGCTCAAATTGCTTAATTTGAAGCAAAGTTATGAAGAAAATAAAAAATTGAAGAAATTTTAACCAAAATTTAATATGAAAAATTTATTGTTTCTTTTGGCCTAATAATCTTCAATTTCTTATTTTCTTCATAACTTTGCTTCAAATTAAGCAATTTGAGCTTCTTTTTTTTAAATCATATCTACTTGAACTCAACTTTCTTCTGGTTTTTGGTTCGATTGTTTATCTTTATTTGTTTCCGAGTTATAAGCGATCGAATTGGAAGTAATTTTTACTGCTATTATTATTGGATGTCGAATAACTTCCGTAAAAGTGGCCATTGGCAAGAGATAACTTGGCTTTCTTCAGATTTTTATATTATAAAAGACATACCAAAGTTAGGATGAGATCCGTTTCCCGGAGGTCATGTACTTCCCTTGTAAGTAAAAGTCTAAATCTACGCAGGGGACGCAAGAGGGAGTCTATAAAGAAAACGCCCGCTGCTGAAAAAAATACGCCCGCTTCTCGAGGTTTAGCGGGCGTTTTCTTTGTGGGTGCAAAACGACTACTTTAGTCCCTATTTTTATTCTGCAAAACGCGATTTTCGTGCATGTGTTACAAAAATACAATTAATAAACAATATAATTAAATAATTATTATATTTCAGAAAATATTGTTAACGTGGTCAATAAATCTATGCATGTGCCATTTAAAGAAAAACTATTTTGGCCTAAACCTATTGAAAAAAAGAAAAACAATGTCAAACCGAAGATTCCAACTGCAGCTACAAGTGAAGAATGGGTGCAACATTATGAATGTATTGAAAAAAGTGAAAGTTGAAGAAGCTAACAATAAAAAAGTAACGAAGCGGGGCCTAAAAAAAGAGAAACGAATACAAAAGAACAATTAAAATAAATAATGCTTTTATTATATATTTAAATAAAAAATAATTATTACTTATTGTTAAATTTTATATTTATATGTTACAAAATTTTAACGTTCGGTAATATGTATATGTATAATAATATCGGTCTCTCCGAACCAAATGCTTTACTTTTAGAATAAAGCAGGCCTATCGTACTCTTTGTCCACTATGGTTGGTGGAATTTCCCAGAGCACGGCCTTTTAAAATAATTAAAGGCGTTTCGTCCTCGATCTCCAGCTTGGACTCCTCAGTAAGGAACTGGAGATCTTACCTTAGACGCCTGTCGCAAGATGATATGCGACGCCAGCAAGGTGTTCTGCGGCTATATATATAGAAAACAGACGACGATCTCTCCAACGAGTGTAGAGAGATAGTCGTCTCCCTCTGGTGGTGGGAAAAGCCACCAGCCAGAGCGCGAATTTTTATACGGTATTAGACCGTATACGGTCTTTTACCTTAATTGTTTGATTTTATTAAAAGCTACTTGTTGATCTTTATTCCATATGTACCTAATATTTTTCTATAGTAATTTTAATAATGGAACAGTCATATCTGCATAATTTTTCACAAATTTTGAATAAAAATTTATAAATCCCAAAATACCTTGTAATTCTCTTATATTACACGGTGGTTAAAAATTTCTTATTGTTTAAATTTTTTCGGGATCTGGTTTTATTGCAGTACACGTAATAATAGAACGTAGAAATTTTATCTCTTGTTTAACGAAATTTGATTTCTTGAAATTGAATCTTAAACTACATTTTTTAAATCTCTTAAATAATATTCTTAAATAATATAATTATCGGTCCTCCCGAATTAAATGCTTTATTTTTGGAATAAAGCAGGCCCATTATACCCTTTTTCCACTATGATTGGCGGAATTTCCCAGAGTAACGGCCTTTTTCAAAAACTAAAACAAAAAATTTAAGGCGTTTCGTCCTTTTACTGAGGAGTCCAAACTGGGGATCGAGGATGAAACGCCTTTCATCTAAAAAAAAAAAACCGAGCTAGATTGATGCCTAACGCATCGATTGTTGCCGCCGTACCTCGCCTCTGGCATACCGGCGGTCGTCCATATCACGTCGTTTATTGCTTTCTTACTTCTGTTTCGTATCTTCCACTGTGACGGTTATTTGGACTACAGAACATAACGAGTTCGCTTCAGCCTTCCCCTGCTCTTGCGATTATGCATTACTCATTTGTTCTTACTTATTGCTTCGGTTTTATTTTTTATTTTTTGTTTTTGTTTCTTTATTTCTTTATTTTTTATAGGGGAGCAAGACTAACTACTTTTAAGGTTTTTCCTCTTCTCTTTCTTCTTTCTTCCCTTCTCTCTTCTTTCTTCTCTTCTCTCTTCTTTCTTCTCTTCTCTCTTCTTTCTTCTCCTCTCTCTTCTTTCTTCTCTTCTCTCTTCTTTCTTCTCTTCTCTCTTCTTTCTTCTCTTCTCTCTTCTTTCTTTTCTTCACTCTTTTCTCTTCTTTCTTCTCTTCTCTCATCTTTCTTCTCTTCTCTCTTCTTTCTTTTCTTCACTCTTTTCTCTTCTTTCTTCTCTTCTCTCATCTTTCTTCTCTTCTCTCTTCTTTCTTCTCTTCTCTCTTCTTTCTTCTCCCTTCCTTGTCTTTTCCCTACTCTAAAAGAAGGAGTTCCTATCTACTCTCTCACTCACCCTACCTTTCATTCTGAGTTTTTCATTCATCCTTTACTTTCGCTCAACTTTCATTCCACAAAAACCCTTGTTTCCCTATCCGGAATGTAAGTCATTGCTTTTGTTAGTACAACGTCTCTAGTCTATCTTGATGACCTCTGTTCTACTATTACTATTAGTGCGACATGTATTAGTGCGACTTTCAATTTTTAACCTACCTACTATCTTCCGACTTTCCCTCATTCAGTTTCTCCCTCTGCTCACTTATGCTTTTCCTTTCTCTCTACCCTATTTCTAGTTCTGGAAGATTAACTGAGCCTACGTCTATTATTCATACTTCGTCTTCTTCTGGAGCTGCTAATTCTGCTATAGTCGCGGTTAAAGCCAAGTCTTTTTCTAAATCTTCGGTAGCAATCTTTACAAGCATAATGTCTTTAACCATCATGGTTAATTTGTCTATTCCCTCTTTGGTCGTCATCATCCCTTCTATGCTTCTTCCATATCCTGTACATATTTGTGCCGTATAGTTTCGTACTTCACGCATGCCTATAGAGCATGTTCAGGGGTATCTGCCTCTCCGCAGCTGCATAGGTCGGAATCGACGATATTGAATCTTTTCCGAAAAGATTGGAAATTTCCATGTCCATTGATTATTTTGGATTAGCCATTTACTCGGTCTTAACCAAAACTTTGCTAGTCTTTCTTCTATGCTGGACATAACCTCATATGTGCGTCTTCCTTTTATCGTATTTTCCCATCTCTGCTGCCATTCCTTCCTTATTTTCTGATTTAGCTTTTCTATCGACAATTTTCTTTCTCTGTGTACGCCTCCTTCTGCTAGTCTTTCCTCCGATTGGATTGTGAAATTTTTATATCGGTGTTCTTTTCCTTTCTTTATACAATATAATCTGATCTTTCTCTCACATTCTAAGTCAATCGGTAGGTGACCCGTGATTGTCGTAATGAATTCAGCAGAGATGGTTCGGTATGCTCCTGTGGTTTTCATCAGGGCATATCTTTGTGACATTATGAGTTTCTTTTTCTGGGCATTATTTGTGAGCCAGTACCGACCTGCTGCTGATTACGTAATTATGGGTATAAACACTCCCTTGTATATTATATCTAGAGATCGATAGCCTAAGTCCCATTCCTCTCTTGCTAGGAAGGCCAGCCTTTCGAAAATTCCTCTGGTTTTCTTATCATTTCGTAACATGCATTTGTGCGCTGAAGCCTTTGCCGAAAGAAATGCACAGATATTTAAACGGTTACTGCCTTTTGATTCTTTGTCCGTTTATTCTGATTAGTGGGTAACATTTTTGATGGAATGTTCCTTTCGCTAGTAACATTGCGCACTTATCTGGGGCATGTTTCATTTTGGCATTTTCACTCAATTTCTCTATTATATTTATGGCCATTTATCCTTTCCGTTCCAGTTCTTTACGGGATTCTCCTTCGATTATAATAGCTTGGTCATCTGCATAGTCTAACGTCTCGTGTCCTTCTCTGTCTAACTTGTGAAGCATTTCGTCAAATACGACATTCCATAGAATTGGTCCTAGTAAAGATCCCTGCGGGCATCCCTTTGTCACATTTTTGCTTGCAAAATTGCTACCTTCGGTTATAATAACTTTCCTGTTACAGAGGTAATCCCTAATGATATTGTACAGTCTCCAGGGGTAGTTCAAGCCTCTCGGATTCTTAAGTACTCCCGGCCATCATACATTGTCAAATGCTTTTTTAATATCCAGAAATATTATGAGCACGTATCTACTGCTTGAGTTGTGTACATTGGTCTTTAAGTACACTATCGCATCTTCGGTTGATCTTCCTTTTCTAAAACCGTATTGTTTATCTGACAGACGTGGTTCCACAATTTGATCTAATTTTTTAATTATTAGACCTTTCAGAATTTTTCCTAAAACTGGTTGCTGGCATATTGGTTTGTATGAGCTAATTAGAACAGGATCTTTTTTTCTTCCCTTCTTGATTGTTATTACTTTGCCTGTTTTCCAAGTATTCGCAAATATACCGAGTTTTAGACAACTGTTGTACAGCCTTAACAGTTCTTCACCAACTACTGTAAGAGCAACTCTTATTATTTTCAGATCGAAACAGTCGATTCCTGGCGCTTTTCCTAGTTTTATTTTCCTTACTACTTGCACCATTTCCTGCCTTATAAAACTTTCAGTTTCGCTGTATTCGTCTGTGTATCTGTGGTTTTGTTGCCTTCCTTCTCTCTGTTCTCTCGTCTCTGTCTCCAGATTATCGTCTGGAAAGAGCTGATGAAGAATTTGCTCTGTTGTATCATTCCAGGTCATAGTGTAGCCATCGTCTGTTTTTACGATACTTGCGATTTCTTTGACTCTAGCTTTTTTGGCAGCCAGTTTGTATGGTAAGGTCCATGGATTGTTATTTCCTTGTTTGGTCACACATTCTTCCTATTTTTGGGTTTTAGTTGTATCTATTAGTCTTGTATATTGTTGCTTGGCCAATCTATAGTTCATTTTTGCGCGCTCTCATACGTCCGGATCCCTCTTCTTTTGAAATAGTCTGCGTAGCCTATTTGTATGTTTTTTGGCCTTTGTCAATTCCTCGTTCCACCATGGAACTTTTCTACTCGTCTTGTTCTTAATGGGTATAGCTTTGTCACATGCTATTTTTATCCCATTTATTATGTCTTTAATGCCAGCGATTGTCGAACTAATATCCTGTCGGAGCGGTTGGGCGTTTCAATTTTCTCTCAGTGTTTTAACAAAGAATCTCCAGTCCGCTCTGCTTGTTATATAGCTTTTGATGTTCTCTTGCTTCCTGCATCTACCTCCCTGAGCTTGTTCCACTAATTCAAATGTTATTGCTCTATGGTCACTTGATGTCCAGTTTTCTTGGACTTTCCAACTTTGTATTCTTTGTGCCATATTTGGTGAGGTTAGAGTTACATCAACGTATCCTTCTCCGACTTCATTTGCGACTGTTGAGATACTATTGGGATCGTTTATTACTCTGAGGTTATTCTGGAGTATAAATTCTTCTAGTTTCTCTCCTTTTAAATCCGTTTTCATTGGGCCCCATAGAGGAGATCTTGCGTTCGAATCAATGCCAATTATAAAGCTCTTTCCTTGTAAAGCCGTCAAAGATTAATAAGTTTAAAAATAATAACAATCATTTAACAATTTTTGCACAGAGATTGAGGTTATATATAACATTTCTTTTCCCTATTGTTGTGTCCATAATCAACACAAAAAATTCAAATTTAAATAAATAGTTTAAGAACATTACAAAATAAGTTAACACATAATCACACATATTAAGCAAAAGGTAGTCAAACATTAAAATAAAGCAAGCAATGCATATCACAGACGGTTAATACTGAAAAATTTGAAATCTCACGTCTCACCTTTCCAGAGACACCTATGTGATCAATCTTAATCAGATCGACAACACAGCCATCCTTACTGCAGGCGTGAAACTTCAAATTACGTACATTATGTGTACTGATAAGATCAATAAAAATTAATAAATTATTTATAATTTTTTACAAAGACAACACAAAAAAATTAATTATAAGACTAAATTAAAATTCACCATTTCAATAAAAAATGTTTTACACGTTGAAACTGTGACAAGGTGGATTTAATCCACTTGTCATATAGATGCCAGCATTACCGACACCGCGAAGCAGCGCGGTATCGGTAGCATATAAGAGCAATAAGCAGGCGCTACGACCAATGCGGGCGTAGCGCAGTGGTTAGCGTGAACGTCTTCGGTTCCGAAGGGGCTCGGGTTCAAGACCCGACGCCCGCTTCATTTTTTATTCAGCACTTAAAAGTCTCATGCCACAATGGCGCCCAACGTGGGGCACCCACCTGCATAAAACCTGTAAATATTGTAAATAGTCCCTAAAGAGCAAAAAGCAAAGCCTCCTCCCCAGCCTATAAATTCGTTTCGATGTCTTACAGACACTCGACGGTTTGGTGGGGAGGATTGTGACAAGGTGGATTTAATCCACTTGTCATATAGATGCCAGCATTACCGACACCGCGAAGCGGCGCGGTATCGGTAGCATATGACAGCAATAAGCAGGCGCTACGACCAGTGCGGGCGTAGCGCAATGGTTAGCGTGAACGCCTTCGGATCCGAAGGGGCTCGGGTTCAAGACCCGACGCCCACTTCATTTTTTATTCAGCACTTAAAAGTCTCATGCCACAAAACAAATAATAATTGGTAATAAAAATTCGTAATAATTAAATTTAAACAGTTAAGTATTTTATTAAACATTTTTAAATATAGTAGATTAACCAAAAAAATTTTATAATAGTCAAAAATCTTTTAATTATAAAACTAAATGAGACGAAACTAAAAAAACTAAAAAATATATATTTGAATTTACCGCGCCGCGCATCGTTCAAGAACAATACGCGCAGCGAGTATCAATCAACGCGCAAGTCAATCACTCGCCTTATTCGAACATCTGATCGATATACATTGATTTGAGGCTATGTCATAAGGGAGAGATACATATTATAATTTAGATTTTAATTTATTATTATTGTTATAAAGATATGCTAAGATGTCTGGAATCGTCATTGCGATTGATCGCCTTATGTTGCAGATTTATGTGAATCATTTCTGATAATACTCGTTTTTTTTAATTCTTTTCAGTATCGAGTATTTTGACGTTGTCAAAACCCAACGAATGATCATATACATGCATATGTTCATTGATTACATAGTGCGACTTTGTTTTATTTATATTAGCTTTGTGTTCTTTAATACGACATTTTACTTGTCTCTTTGTTTCACCTACATAACTAGCATTACAATCTTTACAATCTATTTTATACACTACATTAGTCTTAGTTGATTTGTCTATTTTATCTTTACCCCTCACAATAACACCATCAATTTTATTATAAATTATAGGTATAACTTTGATAGCTTTGTCTTTCATAGAACCAGATATTTTTTCATAAAATTTAGGAATAAAAGGGATATTTAAAGTTGCTTTATAATTAGTTACTGCTCTATTATTAACTTGCACATTATTATGACTAGAACTATATTTTATTTTCTCTAATCTTTTTCTTACATTATGATTTATAAACTTTTTTGGGTAACAATTATTTTTTAAAAATTCTTTGACTAGTTTAATATTGGGTCCATGAAATTTTTCATGTGCAAACTAAATTGCCTTGTCCACTAATGTATATACCATAGCCCGCTTCTGCTGTATTGTATGACTAGATTCAAAATGTAAAAATCGTCCTGAAAAGGTATCTTTCCTACACCAATTAGTAATAACTTTTCTATTTTCACTTCTTATAAGTGATACCTCTAAAAAATTTATATAACCATTACTCTCTTTTTCATGAGTGAACTGCAATTTCTCATGGTAGTTATTGAAAACTTCAATTACATTTGTTAATTTGTTTTCGGGAATACACATAATTGTATCGTCCACATATCTGTAATAGAACGGTGGAATAAAATCTAATTTTTTGAGACGGTATTGCTCCAAATCTGTCATAACAATTTTAGCAAAAATCTTCCATATAGTTGTTGATAATATTTATTATCCCATTGAAAATAAGTGTTGCACATTAAAAATATAACTGCTTCTATTAACTCATGTAGAGAGACATTATGTATTTTTCTTATTAAATGGTATCTTTTTTCAAAACCTTTAAGAACCAATTTTTCTGGGACATTAGTGAACAAAGAGACTACATCTAGTGAAATTATTATATAATTTGCAGGAATGTCACAGTTGCCAAGTGTTTTAATTAATTCTACGCTATTTTTTACATAAGATTTAGGTTTCTTAATACTATTTGTGATCATTTTTTCCACAATTTTGGATAGTTTATATGTGGGGCTACCAACACAAGATACAATAGGCCTTAATGGTACATCTTTCTTGTGTACCTTTGTATGAACACAACAATAGGGGAAAGGTATGTTATATATAACCTCAATCTCTGTGCAAAAATTGTTAAACGATTGTTATTATTTTTATACTTATTAATTTTTGTTTTCAATTATAGAGGGACGCATCAGAGATGCTGTCAATATTTTTTATACCTATGTATTGACGAAATAGTAAGTAACTTAGATATATATATATATATATATATATATATATATTGTAACGGGGTGGGTACTGGGGATATGTAAGGCCCACGGTTAGGCCCAATCTGTCTCAACTTACCTGTTGAGGTGCAAGTATCAAAAGAGTACTTATCACTCCAAAATGCTGTACGCCAAGGTAATATTGTACAGCTAGTGAATGTTCAATAAATGGACACAGCAAATTTGAATATTACAAACTTTATTCAAATATTACACTTAAAAACGTTAACCCGGAATATAAACAGTGAGTATGTATAGTTGCTCGCACGGAGGTTGGATTGTGTCTGAGGAAAATTAATTTTGTCGATCGGAACTAAGGTCTAAGAGGGCGTGGAAAAGAAGCCTAAAAAAAGTTTACAATTTTGTTTTTCGACAGTGAAGCTTAAAGAAATACATATGTTTCAGATGTGTAGTACATGTGGTCGTCTGACCAACGGTCGATCATAAAATATAAAATGGTGAGAATTTCCCGAGCGTTAATCCTAATCATAAATTTTTTTTTACCTATTCTTAATTGCAGCTATTCAAACGTGTCTCTTTTTCCTTTTCGGAGATCTTTTGGGCAAAAATTACAAAACAATAAATAACGGAGTTTGAAAGCATATGATTTTACTGGATGTATTATTTTCTGTCCTCTTTATTTTAAAATTAAAATAGATTTTTCTCAAAATGTTTAACTTATTTTACAAATAGTAGATATATTTTGAAGTACTTATTTACAACGTAACATGCCGCCCGCCATTGAACGCTTGCGGTCAATAAGATATTCTATTTAATTTTCTATTGGTAAAACAGCAATTTTTTTTATGGATCGCTTGAACGTTCCATTCGTAGTTTTCACACTTATTACTCGCATAACCCCATCGCTACCTGGATATAGTTCGACAATGCGTCCAATCGGCCAATGTAAAGGAGAAGTATTATCTTCCTTTAAAAGTACCATTGCTCCTTTAGAAAGTAAATCCGACTTAGATTCTTTCCATTTGCTGCGAATATTTAACTCATTTAAATATTCTTTGTGTCAACGTGTCCAAAAATGTTGTTTTAGCTTAATTAAATGTTCCCAGTTAGATAGACGATTTGTTGGTGTGTCGGTGTATACTGCTTCAGGTACGCTCACTAAAGAATCATTAATTAGGAAGTGGGCTGGAGTGAGGGCTGTAAAATCATTTGGATCGTTTGACTGTGGTGTTAAAGGTCTAGAATTAAGAATGGCCTCAATTTCTATTACGTGTGTATTAAATTCTTCGAATGTTAATAATGCATTACCTACGGTACGCATAAAATGTTGTTTAAATGACTTTACTGCTGATTCCCATAGCCCGCCAAAATGCGGAGATCTGGGCGGGATAAAATTCCAATTTATTTCATTAGTATGTAGATGATTAGTAATTATCTTATTATGATCATCAGATCGAATTAAATTATACAATGCTTTCAACTCATTATTGGCACCAACAAAATTTGTTCCGTTATCAGAATAAATATTTTTACTTTTTCCACGTCTAGAGAAAAATCTTTTTAAACAACTCATAAATGCATCAGTTGTCAATTCGCTTACGACTTCCAAATGAACTGCTTTAGTCGCGAAACATATAAATATTGCGACGTATACCTTAACTTTGTTTCGGTTCCGCAATTTTTTTTCTTTAATTAAAAATGGTCCACAATAATCGATTCCCGTATTTAAAAATGGTCTAGTCATAGTCAATCTATTTTCAGGTAAGTTACCCATTATTTGCTTTATCTCATTCTTCTTAAATCGAAAACATTTTATACAGGAATGAATTATCCGTTTGGTTGCATTCTTTCCGTCAATTGGCCAATATTGCGTTCTTACTTTATACAGAGTGTTTTGTATTCCAGCATGTAAGGAATTTTCATGTTCATGTTTAATAATCAAATCGGTAATATGATTTGCTTTTGGTAAGACAATTGGATATTTGTTATCGTATGACAAACAAGCGTGTTTTAATCTTCCACCTACGCGTATTATATTATTTTTATCTAAGAATGGATTGAGTGACTTTAATGAACCTTTATTATTGATTACCTTAGATGCAGATAAATTATTAATCTCATTTTCAAATGCTAGGTTTTGAATTAATTTTATTATTCGCAATTTTGCATTTTTAATTTCGTTAACAGTAAGGAACGCTGATTCGACTTCAATTTTAGCGCATTTATTGGCAAATCTTATACAATAAGCTATAACTCGGATTAGTTTATTGAATGATGAGAATCGTTTTAAAAATGCATAATCGTATATAGTGGCTTTTAAAACTGTAGTTTTACGAATTTCAAATAATGGAATATTTTCGATTGGTAACCCAGGCCAATTGTCCTTATGTTTTTTAAGCCAGCATGGGCCAGTTTTCCATAAATCATTTTTAAGAAATTCTGAAACTGTTTGACCCCTGGAGATACAATCCGCCGGGTTATCATTGGTAGGAACGTGTTTCCATTGCGTAATATTTGTTAATGTGCGAATTTCTGACACTCGGTTTGCAACAAATGTTTTTGATATATATGGTTGAGTGTTAATCCAATTCAATGTTATTGTTGAGTCTGACCAAAAATAAATCTCATTAAAGTTGACTGGTAATATGCTTACAATAGTTTTACATAATTTTGATAGTAATAAAGCAGCACAAAGCTCTAATTTTGGGATAGTTAGTTTCGATTTTAAAGGTGCTACCTTTGATTTTGAACAAACTAATTGAGTAATACATTTATGATCTTCATTAATCGATCTGATATAAACACATGCTCCGTATGCACTCTCACTGGCATCACAGAAACCATGCAATTGGATATTTTTTGGATTGCTTATTAATAAATGTCTTTCGAACGAAACACTTGTTAGTAATGGCAATTGATTTTTGTAATATAACCACTCACTGTGAACGTTAAGTGGTAAACTTTCATCCCACTCTATTTTGGATAACCATATTTTTTGCATTATTAGTTTTGCTTTTACTATCACTGGTCCTAACAAGCCTATAGGATCGAATAGTACAGATATTTTTGATAACACTGTACGTTTAGTGACTCTCTCATGATTACTAATTTCAGATTTTATTGAATACAATAAACTATCGCATTCAGAATCCCAATGAACTCCTAATGTTTTAATTGACCTTGAAGGATCTTTAAATCTATACGTGTTGCTTCTATGGGTAATGTTTGGATTAACCTTTTGTCATTTGATGACCATTGTCGTAGATTGAAGCCACCTGTCATTAATAAATTACTCAGTTCGTCTCGTAATATAATTGCATTTTCGAAGGTGTCACATCCCGACAATAGGTCATCGACATAAAAATCACGTTTTACAATATTTGATGCTGCGGGATATTTAACCCTTTCATCATCTGCTAATTGGTGCAGTGTGCGTATTGCCAAAAAAGGTGCAGATGAGGTTCCATAAGTAATCGTATTTAAATTATATATTTTTATTGTTTCATGGGGATTCTCGCGCCAAATAATTTTTTGATACTGTCGCATATTATTATCGACTAAAATCTGCCGATACATTTTTTCAATGTCTGCTGTAAATGCTATTTTATGGATTCGAAATCGTACTAATATGTCAAATATATTTTCTTGTATTGTAGGTCCGACCTTAAGCGTGTCATTTAGAGATATACCTGTATTTGTTTTCGCGGAGCCATCAAAGACTACTCTACATTTTGTAGTAAGGCTATCTGATTTTATGACAGCATGATGAGGTAGGAAATATCCTTGCTCATCGTAACCTTGAGTCTGTGTCATATGTTTTAAATTTTCATAATCTTTCATAAATTTTACATATTGGCATTTTAGTTCATTACATTTTTCGAGTTTGCGTTCTAAAGCATAAAATCGCTTCAATGCAGTGGTGTAAGAATCACCAAGTCTTGTGATAGTATCATTAAATGGTAATTGTACAATATATCTACCCGCGTCATTACGTTTTGTATTTTTTAAATAATGTTGCTCAACCTCAGCTTCTTCTTGAGATAAAAATTTTGTTTCGGTTAACTCTTCTGTTTCCCAAAAGCGAGATAAATCATTGTTTAATGAATTGATTGATAAATTGCATGAAATTCCATAAGCTGGAGAATTATCATTTTTTATTTTTCCAGCTATAATCCACCCGAATCTAGTTTTTTGTAAGACGGCATCTTCATTTTTTATGTCTATTTGCTTCGCGCATAAAATTTTATAAAATAACTCAGCACCAATTAGTGCATCAATCTCTGCTGTTTTAAAATAGCTTGGATCTGCTAACGGTATATTTTTAGGGATCTGTAGATTTTTTGAATTAATCTGTTTCATGGGTAATGGTGCCGATAGGCTTGGAACTACTAAAAGAGAGACATTGGTTTCGTAATTTCCGTGAGTAGAAGCTATTCTTGTTGTTACTTTATTATTAATTATTGTTTCCATCTGATTAATTGCAACGACTGGTATATGAATTTTTGATCGTTTTAATTTAAGAAGATTTGCAAATCTTTCAGAAATAAAATGGGCTTGAGCACCACCGTCCAAAATGACGCGCGCAAAATGTTTCTTATTGTTTGTATCAAAGAGTGCGACCCTTGCTGTGGCTAAAACTACCTGTGACGTATCGTCGGTTTGTAAATTACCACAAGTCACGGAGGGTATTTGTGGATTACTTAATATTTGGGACTGTCCTGAATTTACTTTCTGTTGTGAAAAATTTAAATTAACCGACTCGTCACAGTTAGTTTGCTGGTTGCTACATGTAAGATGAGAAGTCAATGCGTTTGTTTCTTGCCTTTCAATATGTAATAATGTATGATGTTTTTTACCGCATTTTTGACATGGCCCACAGATACATTTAATATTAGAATGATTTTTTCTTAAACAGTTGAAACATCCCTTAACGTTTTTATTTCGTTTAATCGTTCGCTAGGTGACAATTTAAGAAATTGATTACAAGAAGAAATTTTATGTTCACCTTTACACAAAATACAAAATTCTGGCCTTTGAGAGATATGAAGAACTCGCTTTGAATGATTAGTATTATTAACCTTAATGTGGTGCATAGTTTGGGCATTATTTTGAATACTGGTCGCTTCGAGAATGTGACAACGGCTTGTTAAAAAAGCAATAAATTCCTTAAATGTCGGTAATTCTCGAGAATTAATAGATTTTTCCCACTCCTGATGGGTGACTTTGTCAAGTTTTGCCGTCATTGTAAATATTAAAATTGTATCTCAAGTTTCAACGGGTTGACCAAGAGTCTTTGGCGCTCGAGTATGTTTGTTTATATTGTCAAGAAGTTGACGAACATTTGTTGCACTTTCGCGAGTAAATACCGGTTGCTCAAGAAGGGCTTTTAAATGATTTTGTATAATAACACGTTTATTATCGTATCTTTCAATTAACAGTGACCATGCTATATCATAATTATCCTCGGTTGTTTCAAGTGATTGCGTGATCGTAGCTGCCTCTCCCTTTAATCAAGATCGCAAGTAATGAAGTTTCTCAATTTTTGAAATATTAAATTTTGTGTGTATCATAGATTTAAACGTATCGTAGAAACACAACCACTGATCGTATGCTCCATTGAAACAAGGCAGATCAATTTTTGGAAGCCGTACATTGTCACGTGATGCGTTCATTGTATCAATTATTGTATTGTTCAATTCCCTAGTTAAAGTAGGTGCATTGTCTTTAATAAACTTACGCGCCTTCCTGATTATCGAATAATAAGATTCTTCAAAATCATCTCTATATTGATTATGCTCCTCGACATCTTCAATCAACGTAATTTCTATTTGAATATTTTCAAAATCATTTAAAATATTTTCTAAACCCATTAATCGCATTTGAACTTCATCGTGATCATCTATTGGATCAGCAGTTTCAAGAAAAGCATTAAAAACTGTTAGTCGCCGTTTTAATACACCACGTTTTTGTTTTAACCTCGTAAGTTCAGCCATTATAATATTTTCTTTTTACCTTTAAGTAGGAATGTTGGATTTTAAGGTAGGAAGTAATGATTCAATTAATGGCATACCTGGTATGAATTCGGCACGATGTATATATATATATATTGTGACAATGTGCTTTGCACATGTCAAGAGCGAGCGACTGAACCCATGACAAACACCTACCTACCCGGATAAGCTAAACGAGTCCCTAGCTATACTATCTACCTATATACTATTTCCTAATTACCTACCCGCACACTAACTACGTCCTACCTACCCTCACAGTCTAATAACCCCACCTCAAGCGCAACACACACATGCAGCCGAAGCACTAGGTGATCCTGGCGATGAGGATCTTGGGCGAGCTCAAATCATCAGGTGGGCTCCTCCGAGTCTGGCACAGCCAACAGGATAGTCAAGGGAGGCGATCACTACGAAGTCTCCAGGACCCTCCGAAGCCTCACAGGATAGCAGCCAAGGCGATGAGATGGTACCCAGGCAGGAAGCCGAAGAACCTCCAACGCCAAGCAAGATACAGCTGTAAAACAGATATTTATAAGAACAAATACGCATTAAAAGGGTAAGGAGCAAGGAAGAGGATCAACAGCAATCGGCAGAAGACAAAGACAAGGGAATACGTGTACAGCTGTATATAATCACTACAGCTGTACAAGGAAAGTATAGGACAAAGAGGTTAGGTTGCTGTACACAAACAACGTGTACAGCAGACCTTGCAAAATACTAAACACCTGAACACGCACACTAGCGTGACCCCAACACTGAAGGAATTACCTGGAGTAGTTGAAGACCTGGGACCGGTCGTTCTGGTACGTCGTCGTCGTGGAGAGATGATCGAGGCGGCGTCGGGCAGCAATGCAGCGGCGGGTGAGCTTCGTACCTGAAACTCACGCCGTACCAATTAGTTGAGATAAGCAAGACGGAACGACGTAATAATTACCCAGGAGGAAGTCCTACAGCATCGCCGAGAGGTACACTGCACCAGGTCAACAAACACCATACAGCCGATTCGTACCGATACAGCCTGAACACTGCGGCACTCGACACGCTCGCACGACGCGAGATCGAGGTGCCGCGCACGAGTACGTACTGCGCAGGCGCGCGGTACGAACACGGGACTCTCGAGCACGCCGAGAGTCAGAGCTCTACGGTCCGCCGTCCTAAACGGATAATAGCCAGCGTAGCGAAGCCGCCGACTACCGACTAGATTAATAAGTAGCTAGCGAGAGAGATAGAGAGAGTGACATCGCCATTGAGGGACGAGTGCCGATTCCTCCAATAAAGGTTGGTGAATTATTCACTCTAGCTGCGTACGGTACCGCCGAGTACCCGTACTAGTGTGTGCGAGATCCTGGTCCCCTCCTTCCCCTTCCCCTCCTTACAGCATAACCCGGTGCGGCGAGAGTACTGCTCTGTATATAGTGTCCGGTTAAGATAACCCGCGTGTTATCGTTATTCGTCGCGTGTTAACGCGGCTGGCGCCCACCTTTTCACTTAGTTATTTATTAGAATAAATATTTGTTTTATTTATAATAAATAGTTGACTCTAATTGACCTGCACCCTGATCCCCAGTGCAGCGTCACAATATATATATATATTGTAATGGGGTGGGTACTGGGGATATGTAAGGCCCACGGTTAGGCCCAATCTGTCTCAACTTACCTGTTGAGGTGCAAGTATCAAAAGAGTACTTATCACTCCAAAATGCTGTACGCCAAGGTAATATTGTACAGCTAGTGAATGTTCAATAAATGGACACAGCAAATTTGAATATTACAAACTTTATTCAAATATTACACTTAAAAACGTTAACCCGGAATATAAACAGTGAGTATGTATAGTTGCTCGCACGGAGGTTGGATTGTGTCTGAGGAAAATTAATTTTGTCGATCGGAACTAAGGTCTAAGAGGGCGTGGAAAAGGTGAGGTTGGTCCTTTCTGCTAGTTTGTTATTGGTCAGTTAAGAAGCCTAAAAAAAGTTTACAATTTTGTTTTTCGACAGTGAAGCTTAAAGAAATACATATGTTTCAGATGTGTAGTACATGTGGTCGTCTGACCAACGGTCGATCATAAAATATAAAATGGTGAGAATTTCCCGAGCGTTAATCCTAATCATAAATTTTCTTTTACCTATTCTTAATTGCAGCTATTCAAACGTGTCTCTTTTTCCTTTTCGGAGATTTTTTGGGCAAAAATTACAAAACAATAAATAACGGAGTTTGAAAGCATATGATTTTACTGGATGTATTATTTTTTGTCCTCTTTATTTTAAAATTAAAATAGATTTTTCTCAAAATGTTTAACTTATTTTACAAATAGTAGATATATTTTGAAGTACTTATTTACAACGTAACATACCAACCTTAAGTGTGCAGTCCCACGATGCGGCCGGGAATCCCTTTGATTCCCGTGCAATGCCGTTAACAACGTCAAACACTCCGTTTGACTTATATACCGTGTGTTGGGCCCTATGCCCAAAATTGCCAACTAGGATAAACACCGGAGAGGGCGGTATTCGTAGGATGGACGTTAACCGGTAAAATACTATCAACAATCGATATTATTGTTAATCGGCGAGAAAGATTGTCTCGCCGAGTCAATTTATTAAATTAACAAATAAATATTAATAAATAAACAATAAATGAACTTTAACAATTTACGGGGAGTCGTACCGATGACTACCCCCGAGGTCAGCGCGAAAAGAATCAGTTAAAAATCTATTTAACAGTGGATTACGAGCAACCGATCCGGATATGATCGGCTGCTTAACCTGATGGCATACGTCACACCGTGTGACGTATGAATCTCTGACGTAGAGAGCTTTTACGTAGAAGCTTACTACGTCACGCGCGCCTTCTCTCGTGAAGTGGCTCCCGCGAACCACCGACCTTTCTATCCGTGCGGGTATTGTCACGAGAGGGGGGAAAGGAGGAACGCTTCCTCACCTGGACCGTACCAGGTAAATCGGGACGCGAAATATTAAGTAGACACGCGGGTCTAAGTGTGGTGCACCACTTACCGCTTGTACATATATCGCGCCTCGGCGGGAAACGACTAGGTAAAGGAGAGACAGCTCGTCCTCGTGCTTATCTCTCTCTCTCACTCCTACGGTCGGGAAGGCGGCCGACTCTTCTTCCTTCTTTCTCACTGCCCGTGAGACGTGCTGCTCTGCACGCCGACGTGGAGGTTGGTGGGGAGGAACCCTCGCACCCACACACAAAAATGCACTAGTCTTTCGCTCGTTTATCCCGTAAAAAAACAATCACCGGTCACCA
The DNA here is from genome assembly GCA_026168455.1 of Theocolax elegans. NCBI lineage: Eukaryota > Metazoa > Arthropoda > Insecta > Hymenoptera > Cerocephalidae > Theocolax > Theocolax elegans. Next base: position 43,785,075 of record CM047428.1, on the reverse strand, counting down.
ACACCGTGTTGTTGTCGTGCGCCCGCGAATTCTCTACCGATACTCTACTGCGTACGATTCTCGCGCGCGTTCCCTGCGCGCGCCGCGCTGTCGATACTCTTTTCAGTTACTCACCTGATCGGTAACTCGCTTACCGTTATACCCCCCTTCCAGATTCCGCATACTCTGTATGTGGACTCTGTACCGCGAGGAACAGGAAAGAGGATAAATAATCAGGAGGTACACCTTATTTTTTTTTTATAAAACTTTAATAAAAACAAAAAGTATCTATATACATTTGGAGGATTGGGCCGTTGCCTCCTGATGGCTCTCAGCTCTGCCTCCTGCGCCCCGCCTTGATTTCGTCGTGCGCCTTGAAGCGAGGGCATTTCTTTGGGTCAACGACCCCTTTGCAGCGGCAGAGCGGACACTTCGGTTCCTTGTAGCCGCTCGTTCCGCTCGGGGAGGGCTGAGACTGCAGCCGCGCCTCCAGCTCAGCGGCTCTTCTTTTAGCGTCATCCGCTTTCTGCTGGAGACGCCGGTGCTCTTCAGCAGCCTGCCTATAGGCTGCCTCAGCCCTCAGCCGCTGCTGGCGCTCTTCCTCGCGCTTCCTCTCTTCCTCCGCCGCCTTTTCTTTGGCCTCGCGCTGCTGAGCACGGAATGTTGCCAGGACCTCTCGCTCCCTTTTGAGGTCCTGAACTCGCTCAGCCCAGACACCCTTGGTGATGGGAGCCGTCGGATGAGCCTCGGCAAACGCATCGAACTTCGCCAAGGCCTCTTGTTCGGCTGCCCGTAGCTGAACCCTCAGGGCTTTCATGTGCCTGAGGGCAGCCTCCGTCTCCTGCCACTCCTCTTCCTGCGTCTTGGGTCGCTCCTCTGTCACCGCAGAGGTTGCGGGTTGGGACCCGTTGGAGTGAGGACGACGGAGCTGGGGTCTGGTGTTGGCCGGTTCCGGTTCAGTCTTCCCCTGCGGACGATCCGATACCGAATTGCCCTCCTTCTCCATCCGCTCTTCAGTCGCGGGTGCTGGCTTCGGCGGAGAGGGCATGGGTATGGTCCCTTTCGCTTGTCTTAAGCGGTCCGCAGGGGTCGCTACATAGGCCGTGTCCTGGCCCTGACCGTCCTCCAGGACCTCTTCTAGGACGACGGCGGCGATATCCTCCTGGCCACGGCGATGCTCCTCCTGGAGCTGTTGCCGCCGATGATCTACTGCAGCAACTACAGCAGACAGGACGTCCGCCGTCTGCATCTCGCCGTGGCTGGCCAGGGTGTCTATCATCCTGGCGAGGAGGAACTCCAGGGCTTCCTGCTCAACCTCGATGATCATCTGCAACAAAAATCATGATCTCAGGTTATGGCCCATCGTTTCAAACGACACTGTTCTTTATTTGGATTTCGATCCACGAGGACGCCCTCGTCCTCGTCTAAGGGGAACAGTTTCTGGCTGCGCATCTAATTGCCGTGTTACTGGGGATCGGCGTCGCACGGTCGCATTCGCTTTCCGGGGACGACCACGTGGTCGTTTGGTAGCGGGGGCCCTATCTAAGGACGTACGCGACGTCTTACGCGGTTTACACCGAGTCCCTTCGCTAGGTGACTCGCCCGCATTATACTCCCTCGCAGGGGAGGCTTCGCTCGCTACAGGTGGGTCGCACTTCACTTGTTGATCCCTCGACGGTTGAGATCTCGTAGGTTGCTCCTCATCGTTTGGTTCAGCATCATCTTCGGGGACGTATCTCTTCAGATGCTCTATATGAGATACTTCTTGGCCCCCTTGATCATCTTGTATGACGTAGGTATTCATACCTTTCCTACTGATGATCAGATATGGCCCTGTGTATTTCGGAGCAAGCTTAGCCGAGATACCTTGTGCGCTGGACGAGAGGATCCGGTTGCGTTTCCACACCAGATCTCCTACCTCGAATTCCGCTGGCCTTCGTCGTGAGTTGAAGATTTCGGCTTGCCGGGCCTTGCTGGCAGCCGACTGACGACTTGCGTTCTCGTGCAGTCTTGGCAACTGTTTGATTTTGTCGTTCCAATCCTGCAGTCGACGGAACTCAAACTGTTGCTGGGCAAGCCGGTCTTGCTCTCGACGAGCTGTACTAGGCGCCTCGGGTTGGCGACCATAGTTCAGCATAGCCGGGCTCCATCCAGTAGAACTTTGCACCGCTGTGTTTAGTGCAAAGACTAACTCTGGCAGCTTGTCGTCCCAGTCGCTATGCTTATCCTGGATATACGACGCCACCATTGTCTTAAGGGTCCGATTGGCCCTCTCGACAGGATTGGCCTGTGCGTGATAAGGGGGTGTCGTCGAATGATACACTCCCTTAGATTCAAGGTATTCGTCTACGAGTTTATTTTTAAACTCGGTCCAGTTGTCCGAATGAAATACTTCCGGGGTGCCGAACCGGTTAATCACTCGTTCGTGAAGCTCGCGGACTATCGTCTTCGCGTTAGCTTTTCTTATCGGGATTGCTTCAATCCAGCGCGTGAATAAATCCTGGAATACTAGGATGTATTCGTATCCTCGGCTAGAGCGTGGAAGCGGGCCAGTGATATCTCCTGCTACCACCTGCCATGGTCTGTCCGATTGACGGTGACCCATTAACCCTGAGGGAGCACGTTGCTCGACCTTACATTGCTGGCACACTTGACATCGCCTGACGTAATCCGCAACTTCTGCGTAAAACCGTGGCCAATAATAGTTTTGGGCCACGCGGGCGAATGTCTTTTCCCTTCCGAGATGGCCAGCTGAGGGGTCATCGTGACACTCTCTCAGAATAGAGTGTCGATTCTCTACGGGTACGACCAGCTTCCATGCTTGCTCATCATCCATCACTTCCTCTAACTCCGTGTCGGGGCGATAGATGTATAGATTTCCTCCAACTATTTTCCAGTCGGGGAAATCACGGGGTCTGTCGGAAACGTTCTTGATCCAGTCTAGGTACCAAGGATCTTCAGTAGTTTGAGCCCACGACATTGCTGCTACTGTAGGCTCGTCGTCTTCATACATGCGAGATAGGGCATCGGGAACGTGATGCAGAGCTCCTTTTCTGTGCTCGACGACAAAGTCATGAGCTTGAAGCTCTAAAGCCCATCTCGCTAGTCGGCTGGTTGGATTTCTCATATTACACAACCAGCGAAGACTACTGTGATCCGTTATCACTTTGAAGTGGTACCCTTCGATGTAAGGTCTGAACTTATTAATAGCCCAGACCACGGCCAAGCATTCCCTCTCCGTAACGCTATAATTCTTCTCGGGTGCTGTGAGAATGCGACTGGCAAACTCAATGACTCTTTCCTCTCCGTCTATCTCTTGGACGAGCACGGCTCCTATGCCGGTATCGCTCGCGTCCGTGTGCAGGCTAAACAGTCCATCTGCACTGGGACGTTGAAGAACTGGAGCAGTCATGATCAGGGCCTTCAGTTGCTGAAAGGCTTGTTCCTGTTCATCTAACCACTCGTACCCTTGGTTCTTCTTTGTTAGACGGGTAAGTGGCTCGGCAATCGTGGCGTAATCCGGCATAAAACGCCGATACCACGACGCCATGCCGAGGAATCGTCGAAGCTGTTTGAGGTTCTTGGGAGCCGGATAAATCCTTATAGGCTCTGTCTTGACTGGGTCGGGACGAATTCCATCCCTGTTGACCAGCACGCCAAGATATCTTACCTCATCTTGACAAAAGACACACTTGTCCTTATTTACTGTCAAGTTAGCTTCGGTCAGTCTTTTCAGCACCATCTCGAGATACTTCTTATGCCCTTCAAATGTCTCGGTGACTATGATAATGTCATCGAGGTAAGAAAAGGCATTGGGCTCGAGATCAGGACCAACCACTTGGTCAATCATGCGTTGGAAGGTCGCGCCGGCGTATGCCAATCCGTACGGCATCCGCTTAAACTGATACAGTCCCATCCCCGGGACTGTGAAAGCCGTATAAGGAGGCGATTCCTTCTGGAGAGGTATCTGATGATACGCTGAGTTCATGTCCAGAGTACTAATGTACCGACATCTCTTCAACTTGCGTAAGATATCCTGCATGAACGGGAGGGGATATGCGTCTGGTTTCGTTAGCGCATTGACTTTCCTAAAGTCAATGCAAAACCGACGTGATCCGTTCTCCTTGCGTACCATCACCACGGGGCTTGACCAACCGCTGTCCGAGGGCTCTATGATCTCTAAATCTAGCATCTCTCGGACCTGCCGGTGCATCTCCTCCTGGATCTTCTCCGACACCGGGTAATACTTCTGCTTTATCGGGCGAGCTGATCCCACGTCAATCGAGTGCTCGATGAGTTGGGTTCGCCCGATTTTGGGAGAAGTATTAGACAGCACTTTGTTTACAAGCGCTCGCAGCTCTTCCCTTTCTGCCTCGGTTGCGTCCGCTATCCCAGCGGACGAGAGGGTGGCCATATCCCCTATTCCAGCAACTTCGAGGTGGATCTGCTGCTTGCTGTCCTTGAGGAACAGGCGGTCGCTATCCGGATCCAATATGGCTCTGAATGCTCGTATGAAATTTACCCCTACGTAGCATTCGGCGTCAAGATTTGGTATGATCGCTACCCTTATTTCATGTGTCTCCTTCCCGACAGTGAAAGGTAATATCACATGACCGTTTAGCGGTTGGTAACTACCATCCGCCATCTTGACGCTTCCGGCGTTCGCCACAATGAGCTCCTTGCCCAATGCTGCGGCGATTTGCAGACCGCTGGGTCCCATCACGGTCGTGGAGGCTCCGGGGTCGTATAAGGCTCTTATACGAAAGCCCTCAATCTCCACGAGAAGCCACCAACGACTCTCATCCTCTGGTTTATAGGATGAGGTTGGTCTGCTGGCTTCTTGGGACCGTTCCTCCTTTTGAGGCCCATTTCCGCTCCTCTCTGGACCATACTCTCGGTTGGAGCGGGCCTGTCCCGAACTCACCTGGGACAGCGGGGACTCAAGCTCTTGGGTCGCGGTTTTCGTCCCTGTTAACCGCTCCCTTTGGCGTTTCCCGAGCACACCGGACAGTACCTGAGGGAATATCCAATTTTCCCACAGCCCTTGCTGGTAAGAGGCTTAGTCGGATCGAAAGTTGAGCCCATTCTGTTTTTCGGCTGTTCCTTCACTTTTTCCCTCTGTGGACTATCACTCTTCTTTTCCTGCCGGTGTCCGAAGCTCTTATTCGGGCCATTAGGTGTGCCAGACCTCCTACTCTTCGGAGATCGGTTGGCGGGCGAGCCTTTCTTAGGAGAGCCAGACCTTGGGCTTCTCCTACGGGACTGTCGGGTCGTCGACGCCAATTGGGAGACGATGGGCCGCAGCGCATCCTCCAGCATCTTTGCGATGCGGTCGACGACGTCTGGCTCGCTTGGTTTGACTGGGCTTACCTCAGCAGCCGCTACCTTAGCCTTCGGCGAACCTTTTTTCCGCTTCGGCTTATACGCCATTTCGGGAAGCAGAGACCCTTCCTCCGTAGGTGGTGGACGATATACTTTTTCACCTTCTATCGTCTGCTCCGCTTCCGTGGCGAGGTCCAGCATTTGCTCAATTGAGCTCACTTCCGCTCTCTTGAACAGCCGTTGAAGCTGTGGCAGCATGTTCCGATACAAATGATCGAGCTGCTGCGCTTCAGTCGGCGTAGGGACTATCTTTCGCATTATTGCGATAGAGCACGTCATATAGTCCCTAACCGGTTCATCGGGTCCTTGAGTCCGTGCGTTGGACTCGGCCATGATCCTCTGCTGGAAACGTTGGCTCATTCCGTACCAACGTTTAGCCGAAGTCACGAAATCTTGCCAGGAGTGCCACTTGTGTTTTTCGTTCTGGTACCACGTGGCGGCAGTGTCTGTCAGAAGTTCCGAGAGTGACGGCAATAACTCGTCCTCTGACAGGTTAGCCAGGATCCTGCAATCCTTGATCCTGGTCAGGAAGGCGTCGATGCTCTGGCTCTTGTCGCCAGAGAACTTGACCTGCCACTTCCTCACAATGCCGCCGACGTCTCGAGGTGTCCCATTTAACCTCGATGACGTCGAGAAGCTTGGTGTTGAGAATGTCCGATCCCTGTTTGGCGAGCTGCGCGCTTGAGGAATCCTCTGGAATTCGCGCGCATTCCCCCCCTTCCAAGCTCCATCAGGCTTAGACTGAGGAGCGCTTGCGCGTTGTTGCTCGCCATTTTCTTGCGCCTCACCTATCTCACTCACATCAGGACCATAACACGTATATGTGTCCTGAAATTGCACATGGTGAGATTGGTTGGCACCGTCCAATCTCGTGCTGTGAGCGGTTTGAGTGCGCTCAGACATCAGCTTATCTACTTTTACAGTGAGGTCATTCACTTTTTTGATAAGCTGCACCAAGGTCTGGGAGAACGATCGAGGGATTTTAAAAATGTTTCCCTCTTCTGAGACTAATGACAGCCATTCTTCCTCTCGTTCGGGTTGAGGCTCTGTATTGGTCGCGGCTAACGTCGTTTCATCTAGCTCGACGTCATCGAAATCCTGCACCGTCCTGTGCAGGTTATCTTTAACCGCAGCGTTCTCCCGCAGTACCAGATACACTTCCTGATCTGGGCTAGGTTCATCAGACTCCTCGTCTTGATGTTCGCCTAGCATCTGCAGCCACCTATTTCTCCGTTGGAGACGGCTGCGAACTGCTGTGGCTTCGTCTTCCTCCTGGTTAAACTCCTGGGCCGAATAATTTCCTAATAGCCACTGGTGGAGTCGCTCGGCTTTCCTATGAACCGAGCCTGCCGATTTTAGGTTCAAGGCGTCCAGGTGTAGTTCGATTTGCTCCCTGGTGAGCGTCTCGATCCATGCATCGATTTGACTATCGACGTCTTTCTGCTGAGCGGCCATCTTCAGTTGTAGCGTCGTTTATACGTTTAACAGTAAGTAGCCTCGCTGGCTTGACGCACTATGTGTGTGCAAGGTTATATGCTGTCGAATATTTAACTTTGGCGTTACTTGCCAAATGTCCAATCCGCGTAACTGGGTTTTGCTTCTACCTAAGCTAACCGCTAACTCACAAAACCGGATGCCAAAAGTAAGTCCTGTCTTACTTTGATCAGGAAGCACTACCGAGTTTAAACTATTTTTAACAAATTTGTTAATAAATTTACGATAAACTACTGCCTGGCTCTTACCTTGCGCTACTTAACGGTACTATATGATAAATAATAAATAAATCAATAAATAAATAAATTAAATAATTAAAGTTACCGCGCGCTTGACCTCTTACAAAAATATAACCTACAATACAATTTGTAAAGGTCTGAGCCAGGTTATAAGCTTCCTGTTTTGTGCCAGCAAAAACCAGTTAAACCTTGCATACACTTACAAACAATTTCTTTAGACCGATTAACTGCCACCAGGTTATGTCGCGCTGTGTCGCGTTCTTTCGTTCCTCTAGGTGGCGCTAGTTACTTGGTTTGGTCCGAACTACCCAATTTTCAAGTAACGTTGGTCGGTCTATCGATTCCGTTCGAAAACCCACCAAATTTCCTATTTGTGCGACCTTTTTCTAGTGGCGCCACCTATGTTCGACCAGGAACCAATTTCCTGTGTCTACTACTCAGTAGTCGAGACGAGAAAAATAAAAAAAAATTTTATTTGTTATAAAAATATTTTTATTTGTTTATAACAATTCTATTTGTTAATAAACAAATCCCGCCTCGAGGGGGAACGAAAGAGTACCGAAATATACTTCAAAATTTCGAAACGCGACTGCTGACCTCGTTATTGTTCACGAGTTATCCAATTGTTAATTAACAATATTATTAACAATTGAACAACTATATCGTGCTTGTTGATTTTTCCGATGTCCTGTATCCAAAATCCACACGTATTGGGCGCCAGTTGTAACGGGCTGGGTACTGGGGATATGTAAGGCCCACGGTTAGGCCCAATCTGTCCCAACTTACCAACCTTAAGTGTGCAGTCCCACGATGCGGCCGGGAATCCCTTTGATTCCCGTGCAATGCCGTTAACAACGTCAAACACTCCGTTTGACTTATATACCGTGTGTTGGGCCCTATGCCCAAAATTGCCAACTAGGATAAACACCGGAGAGGGCGGTATTCGTAGGATAGGACGTTAACCGGTAAAATACTATCAACAATCGATATTATTGTTAATCGGCGAGAAAGATTGTCTCGCCGAGTCAATTTATTAAATTAACAAATAAATATTAATAAATAAACAATAAATGAACTTTAACAATTTACGGGGAGTCGTACCGATGACTACCCCCGAGGTCAGCGCGAAAAGAATCAGTTAAAAATCTATTTAACAGTGGATTACGAGCAACCGATCCGGATATGATCGGCTGCTTAACCTGATGGCATACGTCACACCGTGTGACGTATGAATCTCTGACGTAGAGAGCTTTTACGTAGAAGCTTACTACGTCACGCGCGCCTTCTCTCGTGAAGTGGCTCCCGCGAACCACCGACCTTTCTATCCGTGCGGGTATTGTCACGAGAGGGGGGAAAGGAGGAACGCTTCCTCACCTGGACCGTACCAGGTAAATCGGGAGTCGAAATATTAAGTAGACACGCGGGTCTAAGTGTGGTGCACCACTTACCGCTTGTATATATATCGCGCCTCGGCGGGAAACGACTAGGTAAAGGAGAGACAGCTCGTCCTCGTGCTTATCTCTCTCTCACTCCTACGGTCGGGAAGACGGCCGACTCTTCTTCCTTCTTTCTCACTGCCCGTGAGACGTGCTGCTCTGCACGCCGACGTGGAGGTTGGTGGGGATGAACCCTCGCACCCACACACAAAAATGCACTAGTCTTTCGCTCGTTTATCCCGTTAAAAAACAATCACCGGTCACCAACACCGTGTTGTTGTCGTGCGCCCGCGAATTCTCTACCGATACTCTACTGCGCACGATTCTCGCGCGCGTTCCCTGCGCGCGCCGCGCTGTCGATACTCTTTTCAGTTACTCACCTGATCGGTAACTCGCTTACCGTTATAATATATATATATATATATATATATATATATATATATATGTAATATTTGCGTTAAAAAGATGTTTGTAAAATGAAATCATTTTTAATAAAAAAAAGATATAACCTGATGAGGATGGAGGATATGCATCGGAATGTCGCCAAATAAATAAATATGGTTTGTTCATCAATATCGAGGAAAAAGCCAAACTACATTTAAATTATTTTGTTTTAATATTCTTTAATGTTGCATATATTCATCAAAACTTGATGATACCACAAATAGATCGTCTACGAATGATATTAAAAAATTGTCTAATTCGCTTGATCTAACCCCCTTAATAAAGCTGAACTACTTATTTTTATTCCATAGGAAACTACATTAAATTCATAGGCTCTATTGTCCCATATATATGCAGTATATTTTTTACTTTCTTCGTCTAAAGCTAGTTGCCAAAAACTATTTGAAGGATCAAAATTAGACATCCATCCTTTATTTTTACATTTAGTAAATATTTGTTCTACTCCTGGGGCTGATTCGTAATTATTTATTAATTTTTCGTTTAATTTTCGTGCGTCGAAGCATATTCGAATTGAATTATCTGTTTTAGGTACAATAACACAGGGGTTACTAATTACAACTATCTCGAGTTTCCCGAAGTTGATGGGTTTTTATTTGATGAATCTTCATTTCATTCATCTAAGATTTCTATACTATCATAGTTAATTCCTTTAAATTTCTTAGTATGTTTTTCTATTCTATAATGCCCGTGCACTACCTACCGTGGCTACGTTGACAACTCCTTGAGCACTGGCTTCCGCTGGCCCTGGGACTCGTCACCTGTAGGGAAAACTAGAAATGAAAATGATGTTAAATTATATAATTATTTAAACTAAATAAGGAAGTGTTAATAATAAATGTATTATGTAGGTTAGGTTAGAGGTATGGTTGACATGTGATATTAGTGAGGTTAGGGAAAAGTAAACAAAAGGGTAACAAGAAAGCCTGAGCCATCTTCATTACCGAATTGTTTAAATAAATAAAAGGAAAGAATGGGAAATAATAGAACTGATTTGGTTTGATTCATGTGTTGGAGAGAGAGAGAGAACAATAAACAATAGGGACTTACCGTAAACGCCGATGTAGTTGAAGGCAGGAGAGATTATTCGCTGTTGATGACGGAACTTGATGGAGACGCCGACCCGCACGAACAACACCTCCGGATGATGGAAGCTCCCTTCCTCGTAGACGTCGTCGCCGTGAAGCCGCACTGGGTTCGGGTTACCTCCAAAATCACTAAGTTTCCTATACACACGAAAGTGAGAGAGATAGAGAGAGACCGGCTCGCGCGCGAAGCAGTACTGCCGTATGCGTGTTTTATGTGTTGGAGAGAGATAGAGAGAAGAATAAACAAAAAAAGCACATACTGTAAACGTCGAGGTAGTTGAAGACAAGAGAGGTTACTCGTTGTGGATGATGGAAGCTCCTTCCCTCGTAGACGTCGTAAGAGATTGATTGATTTTGATTGATTGATAACTAGAATTTATTTTTGCCAAGGTTATAAAGACCGAATGGCAATTTCATTAATAATACAAAAAATATATTAAACATATAAACATACAGATAGTTGGATCAACGTAATATAAATCTACTTTTACATCTATGATTCGCTATACAATTTGACGTATATCTGGAGTGTTTCAAATTAACATTGTCATTATCATTATCATTATCAGTTTATCATTATCAATTTATAGCATAAAACGATATAATTGTATAGACAGAAATAAATACATAATGAATAATTACTGTTGGCAATATGAAACGAAAAAGAATAGCAGAGAAGAATCAAGATAAATAAAATTAATAAAATAATAAAATTAGCATTAATAAAATTAGTAACGTAAAAATTATAATTTAAGTTTCAATATTTGCACTAATTTGAGGCCTTTTAATATCACATGCGTAAGGTTCGAGATCAACAGTAATATCAATTAAGTTGAATTGTGTATCAAATGGTTGCGAAAGGTTTTTTTAAAAATAGCCAAACTACTACTATCTCTAATACTGGCTGGTATACTTTCCCATAACAACATACTTTGAATAGAGAATGACATTTTATAACTATCCCTTGTTGCAGTCGGGATAATGAATAATGAGTTTCTGCGACCGGACCTTCTACAGTCATCGTTATTAAAAGTAAGCAGATCAAACAGGTAATGAGGTTTGTGAGTAGCAAGAAGCTTGTACATGCTAATCCCCAAGAAATATCTACGACGATCTGCCAAAGACAACCATCCCAATTTTTCATAATATGGTCGAAGAAATGTATCCCGCTTCAGATGATAAATAAATCTTACAATAGTATTGCACAATCGTTGTAGCTTAACAGCAAGATATTTTGGCAGATCATAATATACTAAACATGCGTAGTCGAAAAGAGGCATAACTAGTGCATTCACCAATTTTGCCCTTATATTTTGAGGCAGGTAGGTTGCCCCTTATAACGTAGACGATAAAGTACACCATGTACTTTAGAGCAAATCATACCTGTTTGAGTGTTCCATGATAAATCGCTAGAGAATGTAATACCGAGATTCTTGATCGATTTTTTTAGATCAATTGATACATCACCAACAATTATAGGCCGTAAGTTTGAGTAATCAATGAATCTATTCAATTGAACGGACGCAAATATTATAGCATCCGTTTTGTATACATTTAATCTCAGGCCATTATTAGTAACCCAATCAACAATAGAGTCAGTATCATGATTTATATCATTAATTGCTTGGTTTAAATCACCCGGTTTGCACTGGAGGTAGATCTTTAAATCGTCAGCAAATAACATGAATCTGCAGTGCTTGATTACCTTAGTGATAGAATTTATGTAGATTAAGAACAGTATTGGGCCAGGAGTTGAGCCTTGAGGTAATCCAGAGGACATTTGCCTAAATTCAGACGGTTCACCACCCACATCAAGCACCGCTTGTTCACGATAACTGAGGTATGAATATACCCATTTCAATGCTTTGGGAGAAAAATTGCATTCTTTTAGTTTAGATAGCAAGATAGTATGGCTAATTGAATCAAAGGCTTTACTCAAATCAAATAAAACCATTATAGTAACAAGACCGTTTTCGAAGCCTCTACGAATGTCATCGGTGATTTTCAAAAGATCTGCCTGGGTATTATAGCCACTTCTAAATCCAGATTGATATGGAGATATCAAAAATGTCGATTCTAAATAATCAACTAATTGGTTCGTAATAATAGTATCAAATACTTTAGCTAAATGTGGCAAGTTGGTAATCGGTCTAGTATCAGCAAGAGACCTCGGAGGATTTATCTTACTCAAGGGAATTATAATAGACTTTTTCCAAAGGGTAGGATAATGGCATGACTGAATGGACCTATTAAATAACCTCACAAAGAATGGAGCAATAACATGTAACGTATCAGAAAAATAATTTAATGATAGGCCATCACAACTTCGACTTCTAGCTTTAGGTAGACATTGCCTTAGTGCAGCGATAACTTGTACGAAATCAACCGATTCAAAGCTAAATAACACAGAATTACTAGAATAAGGTTGAGCAATGATATTATCAAATTCATTTTTAGAACAATTTGGATGGCAGCTAGAAATCAAGGAGAAATGTGCACTCAGTTTAGAAGCACTAAATCTTAGCAACGGAGAATCATTCTTCTGCTTTGCTAGTCCGTGCTTACGTAAGATTTTCCAATATTTCGAAGCGTCTGATGCAGTTGACAGGCTATGTAGAAGATAATCTTCACGAGCTTTTTTAATTTCAAATTAAGTTTGTTTACGCAAGGCTTTATACTCATTTAAAAAAACAATACCCTTAGTGCGACGTGCTCGTTGATATAATTTATTCCTTTTTTTGCACATTGATCTCAAATATTCCGTGAACCATGGAGCAGGAGCTTTCTTAAATACACGCGTTTTAAAAGGCGTATGGATATTAAGCAACTCGATCGAGGATGCACGAAAATGCTCCAAAAGCTGATCTACGTCTAACTCAGCATTTGAGATCAGATCATCACCTTTTAAACGTTGCTAAAGTTCTTTAGAGAAGTCGACTAGAGAAAACTTACAAAAATCTCTGGACATTACCTTAATTGGATTTGTGGTTCGTTCCTTTAACTTAAAATCTACCAAAATATAGTCATGACAATTAATAAAAGGTGTAGTTGATTTGAGAAAACTAATAACTTTTTCTAAATTAATTAATATTTTTATCGGTCTTACAGTCAATTATATGGGCAATCAGATTGCCCCTACTTATAATCACCCCCGAAGAATCTATAAAAATAAAAATAAAAAATATAAAAAATAAAAACACTAACTAAACATAAAAACAAATTATTAATAAAGCAATCTGACTGCCCCCCTGCACCAAAAATCTACTAACCCCAAATATGATTTAATATTAATATAATTAAATAAAATATTAATTAATATTATATTAATTAATATTATATTAATTAATATAATAAATATTAAAGAAAATATTAATTAATTTAGTTATACTACAGTCGACACAAGTAATATTTTATTAATAACTTTTTCCACCGAATCAGTCAACACAATATCAAGCCAGGTATCAGAGTTGTCGCGATGATGCGTTGGACCAGATGGAACCAAATAAAATGAGTTCTCAAATATAAGACTTTTTAGGTGCTTGGAATAGTAATTTTCACTAGCAAGGTCAGAATTTAGGTCTCCAGCTACTATAACATCAGAATAAAGATGAAGGTATTGGTTAATTAATTCAAATAACTTACACAATACTTGCCCTTTAGGGCGTCTGTAAATCGAAATTAAAAGAATTTTCTGCTGTTCATTCGGTGTAAGTTCAAGGAAGATATATTCAGTGTTATTTATGTTCATATTTTCAGACCAACATAAGACCTTGGTTTGTATATCCTTACGAATATAACATCCAACACCACCACCCTGAATGAATTCACGCTTGCCCTTGCCAGATTTAATACCACGATCATTTCGAATCAAATAATAGTTTTCAATGTCAAAGAGTGATGAAGGTTGCTTAGGAGTAAGCCATGTCTCAGACATAGATAGGATAACAACAGAATTACCAACCATAAAATCTCTTATAATATCTAAGTGTTCCTTCACAGAATTTTCATTGGCTTGAGCTACACGCAAACTACATTTGAAGGAGGCTGTTTGTGATGTTAAGGAAGAACCTATATCCACCGATAGTCACTGTAACTTATTTAAATCATCAATCGAGCGAACAACGATGGCTTCCGATTTATCAGAACGCCGCACCAAAATGCAATCGTTTCGAGCCCACACATGCTTATAATTCATTTCACGAGCTCTTTTTTTTGTTAAGACTAGCAAATGATACAGATCAGCGGGTAACATGTCATAGAGGTTAAGATTCTTCGATAGGTCACTATTACTACCTGTTGGAAAGAGGTCGTTAAAAGTAATGATTCCCTTTTCGCTCTTAATTTTAAGAATGTGTTCTTTCACTGTGACAGATTTAAACTTCACAATCAAAGTGATGAATTTATGAGCTATATCTGGATTATTAGAAATATTGTCTACCTGTTTAGGTTTAAATTCACGAATTTCAAGTATGTCACTCTCAAGGCGCTCCAAATCTAAACACTTTAAAATGGCATTTATAAGATCTTGATAAGTAACAGAGACAGCAGCTGGAATACCTGTTACCTTAATCTCGTGCCCAGGTATAAAGGTGCGCTGAGAGGTAATTTTTTGTTGCATTTCAGATTCGAGATTTGCTATTCGTAGTGAATTAGTTAATACCGTTTGTGAGAGATTATTGAATTGTGTGTTAAGCAAAGAAAGCTGACTAGACATATTGAAGAAATTTGTTTGCATCTGTTGAAATATGAATGCAGATCGTTCAGGCTCGGGCATATCATTTCAGTTAGAAGGCAAGGAAGGGACATTAAGTGGTGTAATATTCGATGATGTCGAAGTGTTATTATTCATGATGCTATGGTTCTGAGACAAATAAGTATCGTTAATAACAGAATCAGCAAAGCCCAAATTACGAGTCTGATCAAACCTCTCTGATCTACGAGATATAGAATTGTTTATACAAGTATAATTGCTTTTATTTTTATTTTTATTCCGGGGACTTGACATTCGCAACGATTTCGCACAGCAAATAGAATTAGGCTTTGACGCGATATATTGAATAATACAACCAGGATGAAAATACTTGCCACAGTAAGAACACTTGTAATTTTCCTTTACTATATTACGCTTACATTTGCTGCATTTAGGCATTTGTGAACAAATAACAGATAATAGATGCGTAACATATGTACAATAACTCAAAAGAGAAAATAAATAATATTATAACTTAACAAGTATTAAAATGTTCACTAAATATTGATAGAAAATTACTCAAAAGAGAAAATAAATAATAATATAGATTTACAGGTATTAAAACTTTCACTAAATATTGTTAGATTAAACATTAAAACCAACTCGTCTATTGCACGTAATTTAAAATATAGAATATCTTTTAACAACTATAATTGCCAACAGTATTACAAATGTCCGCAAAGATTAAACTAAGAAGCATAATAAAATAAAACAAATAAAATGCTGAATAGACAACAGATAAAGAGTATACAAAATTAGACTAATAAAATTTAAATTTCATGAATATAATCATAAATATAATCATATAACGTTTACAATTACGCAATTCAATACAATACACTCTATTCAAAATTATGCAAATCCTTTCAAAGTGTAATTTAGCAAACAATTTAAGCAATTTAAAAAATCGCAGTTTATATCACAACAAATAATATAAATGATTACATTATAAATTGAATTAAATAATTGTTTAAATAAAATTTATAATTGAATAATATAAAAACACGACAAAATAACAATAACAATAAAAAGAAGGTGCTAAATAAATCAATTTTATCATCGAGAGTACAATGCGATAAGATAAAGAAAGCAAATATTATGAAAATTGATTATGTGTCGCCATCTAATTAATGCTTACTTAAATGATAAATATCAATACATAAAATAAAATTACCGACTGTAGGTAACAACTACCACGTGTATTTTACTTGATTTAATATAGGACTAACCTCAAAACATAAATTAAAATTAGCAAATAAATCTGTAACAATGAGTATTGACAAAAATAAAATAAATAAATAAAGTCACCAAATCACTAATTCACTGAGTATTTATGAATGATGGAAGTCAAAACAGTCCTTATTGGCAATCTCGATCTCTCCGGGATGTAATTTCTTTTGTTGCATTAAACAATCGCCAGTTCCAAATTTCATAGAATAATGCAGTAGATATAAAACTCCAGTTAAAGAAAATATAATGCATATTCCAACTTCAGGTGCACTGAGTATGTAAATGGTTTCGATCGAATATCTATACTTGTCGATGATAAGCAAGCGCTATATAATGCCGATATCACGACATAACCTCCAAGATGTTTATTTAATATAATTTTTTAGGCGAGCTTCCACATAAAAAACCTTATTTTTTTACCAGAAGGCTCGCATATATGCGCTTGCGAGTGCCTGAAACAAAAAGGCCCAAAGGCATCGATACGGCAGAAAAATTATTGCTTAAACCAGAGGCTAAAATTAAGCGTGCTGTGTTACTTACATACTTAGAGAGAGAGAGAGAAGAAGAGTGCGAATTGCACAAGTCGAGGCGCCAGCCCAGTTAACACTTGGGATTGACTATAATAGTCGCGCCGCTAAATTCAACGCATATTATGGAAGGAATAAAGGTGGCAGCACGATCGGTAACACCTGTTACCTGCCAATAATGGAAAACGGGTGCCATATTCAAATTAAGGAAGTTGACAGCGCCGCGGGTCGGCCTTGATAGAAAATGACGAAAAAGGAAGAAGAAAGCGGAAAAAGGAGGAGAGGTCATTACTAGCTGATCCTTGAGAAGTGACGCCGGTGCTTTCGATAATTTGAGGAGTATTTTTGAGAAAATTACGAGTATTGTTGATGAAGAGAGATATTGTTGTGGAAGTTTCGCGTGCAGAGATATAGATCGAGATTGGAGTTATTGTTGGAACTATTTTTCTGTGGAGCGTTATTGAGGAAATCTGATTGCGGAAATATATATATTGTTGGAATAATTTAATTATGAAGATTCGTGAGCGGTAAGTGGACTGCCCGCCGGCCACATTTACTTTTGTTCATGATAGTAATAACAGTGTGTGTGGATTATGTTCGGTATCGCGATTAATTATTTAATGGGAAATTAATCCTTTAATTATTAAATGTAAGATATTAATTATATAAAATTGTCGTGAGCTTGAGATTCTATTTTATTTTTCCTATGTTGGTTGATATTCGCGACTTCGTCTGTGATGTAAGAATTTGTAATATTATGTTAGGATAATGAATAAAACGAATAAATAATTAATTGTTCCATTACACGGACTACCAAATTTATTTATATTTTCAATTATCCCTTTTTGGTTATGGTTAATTTAGTAGAAAGGAATTTAGTTAGTCCCGCCATTTTCCCGTCGGCGAGACAAGGATCCAAGGCACAGGTAAGAGGTTCGTGCACGTGCTGAGTCGGCCATATTACAAGGACGAAACACGAATATTAGTTTTTCCAGTTTATTTAATTAAAAATATATATCGATGTTTATTATTATCTGTTGTACGTAGTGTACGAGATATCTTATATTTATGTAGGAAATGCTACGTCACAAATTGGCGCCCAACATTTTATGGAAAAGTAAATTGTAACAACATAGGAAAAATTTCTTTTACCGAAATAATCCAATGGTATGTATGTGTGAGTGTGAGAGAAATTACAAAGTGTAATTTTGCCCAAAAAAATTCAATTTTTTTTATAATTTTATTACATATTCTTTGCGAGGTTACCATCCAATTATTGAAAAATCTATCAATTAAAAATTATTTTATTAATAAGTATTATAAATATTTTGTGACACACCACATTTAATGTATATAAATTATATAATTTAATATTGATTATTGAATTTGATGTTGATGGAAAATTTCTTTTAGGAAGATTGAAGAATATTTGAAGATATTGTTGTTGATGGTGATGGAAAATTTTTCTGTTTCAGGCAATTAAAGGAAATCTATTTCAGTGAATGGTGATATTCATTAATATTATTTATAATCATTTTAATAAATTTATCTAATTAATTCGATGTGACACTAGGGAAATATATATATATATATTGTATAATATTTTATGATATTCAATTATTTATATCTACATTTATATTTATGCTTATATGTGTATTTATATCCATTTATAATTTATATTGATAGTAAATTGATGCAAACATATTTGTATGGACGGTAAATTAATAGTAGAATAGAACCCACAATAATAAATCTGAAACGTGCGTTTACGTGAAAAATTGAATTTTTTTTAATCGTAAATTGGCTACGCATTAAATAAAATAAACTCCCCTTTGGATAATAATTATTGTTATCAAGAGCTGTTGTGAAAGTTAATTGTTGGTTTAGTAAATAAATTATTGCTGGTAGTTAGGAAAAAAAATTATTGAAGGATTTAAATATTTTTAAATTGACGGATTTAAGTATTATATTGAGGAAACATAAAAATTTAGAGGAAAATTTCAATTATTTAAGTGATATCGTTGTCGAATTTTGAAACTGATTAAAGATGACTGTTCGGCAAAGTAAAAATACTGAATGGCTAGAGAAGGTATTACAAGAAGATGAAGAGGCAGTACAAGCCTATACAAGAATAGATTCGTATACGATAACGGAATTATCAGTATTATTGGCAAGAATGGGATTAAGTACTAAAGGCAGGAAGCCAACATTAGTCTCACGGTTATTTAGAGGTGGTTTACGACAATCAAGACAAGATGTACCATGGATACCTAGAGTTGACGAACGACAGGATAGAGATCCTTCAACTGGTACAGAATCTGATGAAACAGAGGTACCACAGAGGAAGGAAAATATGAAGGAAGCAGATCAAGTTAAAGATATATCCAACATCCCATCAACAAGTAAGGGACTATCGTCACTCTCAGAGAAGAAACACCAAATTGTTCCAATGAATGCTGCACCTTGTGTCGTTACGACATCAATAACTACAAGTTGCATACCAACGGTATCGATGGCGTCAACATTTGTAGGAAATACAACGATGAGACTAATATCGACGCAACGAGGTCCGATCCAATCGACTTCCGCATCACAGAAGATTTGGTTGCAGAATTTGGACAGACAGTTAGTATTAATGCCGGAAGTACAGAGGTTACTAAGAGAATAACGAGCAAATACAAGTCTAAATGCATAGAACAAGGAAGTACAGCCCCGAAAGTAGTCCGGATTCTTCTTGACCTTTGGTACAGGAAAGTATCAACTTAACTGCGATACCTGTCTGTGAGACACTAGAGGAGACTACAAAACAATCTAATGTGCAAAACAAGCAACAAATGGAAATTAGTAAGAAGCCTTTGAGTCCATTTACACAAGGACTACAAAGAAACTCAACCTCACCAGTTACCAGTTATGATGGTAGCAGCACGGACTCGGAAAATGCAGAGAGACGAAAAAGGACACATGAACGGCAAAATATTAAAAGGTAGGAAGATAGTAACGCTGATAGAAGAGAAGCTGGAGGAAACACTATCATTGGGCAGATGGTCAACCAATTCATGGATAATTTAGAACAAATGACTCTAAGTCAAAGAGCAAGTACACCATCGTACGAGAAGAATCTTATACAACATCCACGAAGGGAAGACGAATCGGGATCTGATGGAGAAAGCATTTATCCTAAAGAATCAATGCTGTGCACCGCTCCGGCGGTCGGAAAAGGAAAAATATCAACTGGAAACTCAAAATTCGAAGAGACAGAGTTAGAACAAAAAACTAAAAAGGAAAAGCGCAGGAAAATGAAGGATTATGAGAATAAGAAAAAAGAAAAGAAGAAAACAAAGAAGAAGAATAAAAAGTACGGTAATGATGATAGTGATGACTCAAATTCTGATGATAACAGCGATGATAATAATGACTCTGATGACAGCATTGATGATATACGAATGTGCATGATGAATTACGAAGGAAAGGATGGAAAGACTTCTTTAAAGCATTCCGTGCACAATTCATGAAGAAACTGTCGGAAACTGACGTATGGGATAAAGCTTGGAAGCGAACTCAAGGGAAGTCCGAAACCATAACTGTGTGAGTTGTATGAAACACATATTCTCACATTTAAGGGATCCTCCTTCGATGACAAGACAGATCAAAGTAGTCTGGAGAAACTTGAAACCAGATAGAGTAGGACATACGAACAAATTGAGAAGTATGGTAGAAGATATGAAGACAAGATTGAGTTGAAGAAGAGGTTTAGACCACCTCCATCAATAGAGAATACGAAAATTCCAGAAGCAGTAGCACCGGAGTCATTGAAACTCGGTAAAGTTGCGGGAATTGATGAAAAATACGTGTCGGAAACTTGCCCTGTCCAAACAGAGGATAAGAAAAACAAGAGCAACAAAAAGAGTACTAATAAAAAGGCGAAACAATCGTCGAAGGAACCAACCATACAAGCAACAGTGGAGTTGCCTGATATGATGTCTCCACCGACGATAGCTGCCGTAAATGTACCTCAAATCGCTTCAAATGTGACTAGACCTCAATAAAACGGACAACCAATACAAAAATGGAGTAACCGGCAAACAGTCGACCGTTTAAACAAAATAATGATGGTTACGGAAATACGGCGAATGCTGTAAATTCGATTAACAACGCAGGAATTATTGGACATTTCTCTCAGAATCAAACAGGGGCCAGGCCTCGGTTTAATCAACAGTCACAAGATGGAAACTGTGCCGCTAATCAAAGATTCGTTGGAGCCTGTTTCCATTGTAACCAGGTGGGACACATAGCCTCAGAATGTCCATAAGTAACTTGTTACGTCTGCAAACAAAATGGACGCAAGACTAACTTCTGCTCATCTAGATCACAACAGAACAGCTTCTCATGCCAAGTTTGCGGGACTCAAGGATACACGTTTAATAACTGCCCGATATGTATACCGCTAAAACAAGCACGGGGAAACGGCAACGCTGGGAGTCAAATGGGATCCAAAACACTGCAACAGCAGCAGGGATCCCAAACGTTCATCCAGAGACAGTAAACTCAAACACACTGCCCGAGAAGAAATTGACTCTATTAGATGAAGTATTGAAGAGAAGAAGTGAAGTGAAGAGAAGTAATAATGTTGATTGGTCAGAGAGGATGATTGAGATGTTTGTGAAGATGACGGAAGAACCAAAGCACTTACCGTGCATAAATCTAGAAAGAAATGCAGAAAATGAAATGAAGAATAAATTAATAGTGAAGGATGTTAGTAATAATAAAGTTGTTAATGAAGTTATTGGTGAAGCTAATGACGGTGAAAACAATTCTGGGTGTGACAGGATCACCCTGAATTATGTTAAGCCTAATGAAAAGATGAAGAAAATATTTGTAGAAGAAGAAAAGTCCGATTACAAGAAGATGACAACATTACTTACAGCAATTAAAGATTTATTTCAACAGAGAGGCGAGAATTCAAACGATCAAAAATCAAGTACAACGGTTAACGCAAGAAACCATGATGGAAGTACAGCTAAACAACCTAGCTACTTGACAACGATTAGGAACTCTACAGCATCAACACAAAGTAAACAGACCACCTGTAATAATACGGATCTAGATTGGAGTAAATGGACAATAATCGAAGATAAGAAAATTGAGGGGAAAATCGATGATAAACAAAAGAGAGTGAGGAACAATGTTAAAGAAAATGAGAAGAGAGATTATGCTGGTACGGTGAATAAAGTAAATTCGGAAGAGAAAACTAATGAAAGGATAAACGATGAAGTAAATAAGAAGGATGAAGATAGAGAAAATAGAGGATTCGTACGTTTAAATATAGGTGGATACATATTTAGAGAATTGTTGAATTCAGGTGCAATGATTTCAGTCGCAGGACCACGGGTAGTGGAGAAATTCAAAGATAGACTCCTACCCTCGGATTCCTACGTAAAGACTGCTCATGGAGGAATTAATAAATCGATAGGAATTTTAAAATTAAACCTTGCAGTTGATGGACACGTTAGAATACTGGAATTGAAGGCACAAGAAATTTTCGAACATGATGTGGTATTGGGTAAAGACTTCTGCACTAATTGGGTTGTCGACGAACGCCATAAACATAGACTATGGAGAGTACATGAAGGACCGTGGCATAAAACGTATAATGGTAACGAATCCAAGGAAGATCCAGTAATCTTTGCCGAATGTGCTGGAATCTCGGAATTGTCAAACCCACAGAGACAGAAGGTGGAAAAGCTAGTATCTAAAATACTACCTTCTACATCACCTGGGATGACAAATATAATAGAACACCACATAGCAATTGTACCAGGATCAATACCCATTCGTCACAGATTACGTAGATGGTCACCAAAAATGATTGAGAATGCACATGAAGAAGTTGAAATTATGGAATGAGGGAATTGTAGAATGGTCCGCTAGTGTTTATACATGTGCTCCGGTGATGGTGAAGAAATCTGATGGAATCTATAGATTCTGTATAGACTATAGGGATCTCAATAAGCAGACAATAAGAGACACATACCCTGTACCAAACATGGATACTATATTGGACAGAATGAGACATGCACGTTATATCTCCAAAATTGATCTACGTCAAGCCTTCTATCAAGTACCATTGGATAAATCTAGTAAAAGATTTACCGCATTCTCGGTCCCAGGGAAACGTCTTCTGCAGTTTACCCGCATGCCGTTTGGTTTGACAAATGCTCCAATGACATTCCAACGGCTTATTGATGCTCTGTTTGGCCCGGAATATGTACCACATGTGTTTGGTTACCTTGATGACATCATAATAGCCACAGAGTCATTTGAGGAGCACATGCGCTGGTTAGAAGAAGTACTAAAGAAACTGATGAAGTATGGCTTAAGGTTAACAGAAATAAATTTGAATTTTGCTGTTCAAGCGTCTCTTATCTCGGCTATGTGTTGGATAAAGATGGTTTACGTCCAGATCCAGAAAAGATAGCACCAATAAAGAACTATCCTGCTCCAAAAGACGTTAAACAACTAAGAAGATTTCTTGGGATGATAGGTTGGTACTCACGTTTCCTAGACAGGGACTCGGAAACGAAAATACCTTCATTAAAACTATTGAAGAGAACAATGAAGTGGAAGTGGGAACAGGAACAACAAGAAGCTTTTGAGAAATTGAAGGATGCTATTTCGCGAGACCCAGTACTTGCCCGTCCCGATTTCATTAAGCCTTTCTGCCTACAGACGGATGCCAGTAACAACGCCATTGGTGCGGTGCTGACACAAAACTTTGATGATAGTGAACACCCGATAATATACATAATTAGGGTCCTCAATGATGCTGAAAAGAACTACTCAACTTCGGAAAAAGAATGCCTAGCAGTCCTTTGGACAATTAAAAAACTGAGACCCTACCTGGAATGTTATCACTTCTCTGTCATAACAGATCACATGGTACTAAAATGGCTGAGGAACAAAAAGGAACCATCTGGTAGACTGGCAAGGTGGGCAGTAGAAATGATGGAATGGGACTTTGATATAGTGCACAGGAAAGGTGCCCTTAACCACGTTCCTGACGCGCTATCGCGAATGTTTGATGATGGAGATGATGATAAATTTATGGAAGCAGCGACATTTGAAGAAATAAAAGATAAATGGTATTTGAAGATGTTATGTGATGTAGACAAATTTCCAGATAGATTTCAGAATTGGAGAATAGTTGATGGAATGTTATATAGATATAGATATGATGAATTGCTTGAGTCTATTGTAAATAAGGAAGAAACTTGAAGATTAGTAGTGCCACTAGAATATCGTGAGAGAGTAATGCAGGAAGCTCATGATATACCATCAGTTAGACACGGAGGTATAGAAAAGACATATGACCGTATAGCACGAGATTATTATTGGCATGGTATGTGACATGATGTTAATAGATACATACAAAGATGTCAGGTATGTCACCATTACGAAACACCTCAAAGAGGACAACAAGGAATGATGGGAATGAGAATAATTGATAGACCATGGTGTATTCTTGCAGCAGACCTGATGGAATTTTCACCCAGCAAGAGTCAAAACAAATATTTAATTGTCTTTCAAGATTTGTTTACGAAATGGATTGAAGTCAAACCAATTAGGAAAGCTGATGGGAAATCGGTAACAAAAGCATTAGAAGATCCTTTTTAGCTGGGAAACGCCTGAATACTTTTTATCAGACAATGGAAAAGAGTTTGAAACAAAGTATTAAAGGCAACGTTGGATGA
The DNA here is from genome assembly GCA_026168455.1 of Theocolax elegans. Lineage (NCBI taxonomy): Eukaryota > Metazoa > Arthropoda > Insecta > Hymenoptera > Cerocephalidae > Theocolax > Theocolax elegans. Next base: position 43,760,740 of record CM047428.1, on the reverse strand, counting down.
ATATGGAGTCAAACATGTCACAATCCCACCATACCATCCCCAAGCAAAGCCAGTGGAAAGATGCAATAGGACTTTAAAAACCATGATCGCCATGTTTGTAAAGAACGATCGTCGTTACTGGGATGAACATATCCACGAACTTCGCCACGCAATCAACACTGCAATCCAATTTTCTACAAAAGTCTTCCCTGTCTTTCTAAACTTTGGACGAAATCCACATCCAGTGAAAAGTCTAAGAAGAGAGGTAGAAGGAAAGAAACCTATAATGAAATTGGACCCAACTGTTCGGTTAGATCGCGCTAAGAGGTTAGATGCATTGAGGGATATTGTATCGCAGCATTTAGATGAAACAAGAGAGAAACAGATGAAGGAATATAATAAAAATAAAAAACTTGTAGAATTTAAAGTTGGAGATTTGGTATCAAAATCAACGCATGTACTCTCTAAAGCAGCGAAGTTATATAAGAAATTTGAAGGTATGAACCCTATGAAATAATAAAGGTTTTATCCTCGACGGTTTATTTGTTGAGACGCGAAAACAAAAAAGACACGAAGGTGCATGTCAAAGATTTGATTCCATATGCCCCTTCCCGTGTCTAAATATGTTGAAATTGAGGAAATAAGAATGGATGGAATATGATTGTGGACGTGGTAAGTATGTGATGGTACTATGAGGGTATTTTGTTTTGTTGTTGCAGAATCTACGATAGAACGTCAGAACCCGAAACAACCCGTGCCCACCGTTGACCATCTCCGGGAGACACTGGGCCCTGAGGAAGAGGAAGCCGTCCAGTCATTGGCACCATGGCTGCACGCAATCCCAACTCAACCCAGTCGCCCCTCCGGCGACCGAGACTGGTGGGTTCATTTGGGCGAGCTTCCTCTGGCTGGAGCATCGACTTTGGGTGTGCACTTGTCCGGAGGGGGGAAGAGGGCGACCGAAATTTTATTGGTGTCCCTACCTCATACCAAAGGATAACCGCAACCCCAGGACACTATCGCAGAAGGAAAAATGATGGAAGGTTCTCCTCCAACCGGGCAGGAGTTGGCAGAGTTGGTCACCCCGGCCCCTCCAACTCCAGAAAAAAAAACAAAAAAAAAACCGAGGTAGATTGATGCCTAGAGTATCGATTGTTGCCGCCGTACCTCGCCTCTGGCATACCGGCGGTCGTCCATATCACGTCGTTTATTGCTTTCTTACTTCTGTTTCGTATCTTCCACTGTGACGGTTATTTGGACTACAGAACATTACGAGTTCGCTTCAGCCTTCCCCTGCTCTTGCGATTATGCATTACTCATTTGTTCTTACTTATTGCTTCGGTTTTATTTTTTATTTTTTGTTTTTGTTTCTTTATTTCTTTACTTTTTATAGGGGAGCAAGACCAAATACTTTTAAGGCTTTTTCCTCTTCTCTTTCTTCTTTCTTCCCTTCTCTCTTCTTTCTTCTCTTCTCTCTTCTTTCTTCTCTTCTCTCTTCTTTCTTCTCTTCTCTCTTCTTTCTTCTCTTCTTTCTTCTTTCTTCTCTTCTCTCTTCTTTCTTCTCTTCTCTCTTCTTTCTTCTCTTCTCTCTTCTTTCTTCTCTTCTCTCTTCTTTCTTTTCTTCTCTCATCTTTCTTCTCTTCTCTCATCTTTCTTCTCTTCTCTCTTCTTTCTTCTCCCTTCCTTGTCTTTTGCCTACTCTAAAAGAAGAAGTTTCTATCTACGCTCTCACTCACCCTACCTTTCATTCTGAGCTTTTTCATTCATCCTTTACTTTCGCTCAACTCTCATTCCACAAAAACCCTTGTTCTACTATTACTGTTAGTGCAACATGTATTAGTGCGACTTTCAATTTTTAACCTACCTACTATCTTCCGACTTTCCCTCATTCAGTTTCTCCCTCTGCTCACTTATGCTTTTCCTTTCTCTCTACCCTATTTCTAATTCTGGAAGATTGACTGAGCCTACGTCTATCATTCATACTTCGTCTTCTTCTGGAGCTGCTAATTCTGCTATAGTCGCGGTTAAAGCCAAGTCTTTTTCTAAATCTTCGGTAGCAATCTTTACAAGTGTGACTGTTGTTTGAGCGTTCTGAAGGAACGAGAAAGTGAAAATTCGGCAAAGAGTTGACCGTTATATAGAGTCATAAAAAAAATGTCTCTTTTCCTTCGGTTCGCTACATACAACGCGGCGCGCTTCGTTTTAGCCTATACTTTCGTATAATAGCAGGGTTGAAGCATCTAGAAAACGTACAACTCAAAAATATAAAGAGCTACCGTGCTTAAACTTTAAAAATTGATTTATCTACCAAAATTAATTAATTTGATTTTTATTCCTTTCTTAAATCCGATTTTTATTGATTTTATCCTTATTTTAAAATGCTGTCTATCTTATATGTAAACAAAAAAACTAATAATAAAATTCGTCGAATGAACCACAAAGTTCTCCTTGTTTCCAAGTGAACCCAAAGTTCTCTTCGACAACTTACTCTGTTTGATACAAGAAAAACTTGCTAAATGAACCACAAAGTTCTCCTTGTTTCCAAGTGAACCCAAAGTTCTCTTTAACAGTTTACTCTATTTACTAAGAGAAAAATTGCCCAAATGAACCACAAAGTTCTCCTTGTTTCCAAGTGAACCCAAAGTTCTCTTCGTCAACTTACTCTCTTTGATTATTATTTAATTCTAAATAGGTTGAAATAATAAAATTTGAATTACTTTTTTTTTATTATGTTTTTCTTCTTTAATACTTGGATTTTAATTTTAATATAATATTTTACAATATAGATTGAATTTGAATATAAATGAAAAATTAAGAATTGAAAATAGAAAAATTGAGTGTGAAACACCAAGTTGCCTCTAGTCCGCCTGTGGACTAGATCAACCATAAATTTCTCCACTCGAGGGGTGATCAATGAATGATGCTGTGTCCTTGGTGCTGGCCTTTTTGTAACCAATGTGTAAGACAAAGAGCTTCAATTTCGACGAATGAGGATGATCCTTGAATTTTCCTTGCTTGAATTTTCTTAAACGGGAGAAAAGCTGCACCAATTGTAGACCAAGTTAACGCCCACACACGCCTTCCTACATATATGCTCGTTACGTAAGAGAAAGATAAAAAACAGAGTAGGAGAAAATTTTCGGAGCCCTTAAAGTAAAGTAGAGAGGGACAATATTTCCTTCTCTCTCGCACGCTCGCTTTTTCTTAATTTTATAATATTTCTTAATTAAACAATAAATGATAGATATTTTCAAAATTAGATATAATAATTAAATTCTGTATAAAAAGTTATACATTTACAAATTTGAATGAAAGCTGTATGTTAATTTGATAAAAAGTTATATTATAAAATATACAGATATTCGTTTAACTATTATTTATTGTTGAATTATGGTTGAATCTAATAATCATTTTAAAGTATTAAAAAAAAAATTATATTTATAGAATTTTAATTATTAATTAAAATAGTAAAATTATTATTATTATAAAAGAGAATAAAAGAAAATATAGGGTATTATATAAAAATATATAATTAACACTATTTTCTATAATAACAAAATATTATAATATAAAAGAAATGGAAATAATATTTAAAGTAATATTTTTTTTTGGTAAGACTTCTTAACATAGCTTAAAAACGCATAGAAGATGCATCGATGTTCATTCGCATCGAACGCAGGTCAAGCGCCACATCTGGTTACAATTCACTTGACTAGGGTCGAGTTGTAAAGCGAGAGAAGTCTCTCACTCGGTACGCATCGAAGCCGCTCATAAAATTCTTTAATTTTTCCTATATATATATATATTCTACATATATTCTAAGTTTTCTTCTTATTATTTTCTATAAAACTTGACGGAGACGTCACACCCCCATACTAAAACGGTTAGTAGTTATCTAAAAAGATAACTATTAATCGATCTCTGAGTTTACAATTATAATAATAAATTTTAAGAGAAAAAAAAAAATTACAAAAAAATAAAATAATGAAATAAAGATTATTAATCACAACTCAAACAGATTCGTTTACAATTGAAAGAAAGGTTTTTGCTTTGCAACTTCAGTAGGTTTATTTTCTTCATTAACTGCATTAGACGACTGTGGTACATTAATATTCGTTGGTTGAGTTAAAAGTTCTCTACCCAGTTCGACATTGGTTTCTTCTTGTGGTGGTCTTCTCCCTAAGTATATTAATAGATGTGTAACTGAGCTCCAAATTGCTCTTAACAGATGAAGTGACCATCCATACACTGCATGTAAGGCATAGCCCTGAATTAATATGTCTATTATTGTTTTAATAACTTGAAAGATCATAAATATAGCAATGATCCCTTCACTAGCAGTTCCAAATGTTAAGAATTTACTCCACTTCCGATCCCAGGTGTTATCAATAATTTTTTCTACGGCTCCATCATTCAACAATTTTACAATTACACCATTTTCATCCATGATGGGATGTCCACGTAATTCTCTTGCTATGTCGTTTAATAATGCTGCTCTTTCTATTGGGAACATTATTCTTTCATTAATATGGCTTAACTCAACGTCAGTATAAACTCCTGATTTGGCTAAGTTAACTGGATTTGTATAATTCCAAGTTGCTCTTGGAGTTGGTTTAATAATTGCAGGTTCCTTAGCTTCTGTTGGTCTAGGTAAAATTTTATACTATTCATTATCTACATAATAGAGTGATGGTAAGACTGGATTACAAGGCATTTGAGTACCCGTTGTTTTTAATATTCTCGTTCTTGGAGTAAGAAAATAAGTTTTGTTATTCCTTGATACCTCAAGTTCAGCGTAGCATTGTTTCCCATGAAACATTTTAACTTCTACAGGTACACATTTAACAATATGTACAACTTTTCCGCCTAGGACAGCTAAATATCCGGGTCCTTTCATTAAATTATATGCAAATTCATCTGGTGCTTGAGTTGCGATGGCAAGTGAATTTTTAATAGTTTGTCTTTCTAAATCACACTTCTGTGTAAGAACATCAATGTATAATTGCTTCATTTGAGTTCGTAAATGTCGTTCAACATATACAAACTTAGAATTAACATAAGTGAAAATGTCTAAATTAGAAACTGATATTTTTTTATGTTCTGCAAAACTGTTATCTTTATCTGTCTCAAAAATTACTAATTTGGGGTGCTCTGTCTTTACAATAGTATAACCGCAAACGAATTCCTTTCCTTTTGCTGTAAGCGCAAACGTTATATCTTCAGATGCTAATGAATATATAATTTGACTATCACTATCTACATTTATCATTTTACTAGCTAAACCCTCATACAAAATACCATATTTATGAAAATTACATATGTCAGAAGGAACAGAATTCCAGTAAGTATTACCCCCTTCGAAATCAATGCAACTTCCATCAGACATACGACATACACTTCCAGATCGTAAATGAATAGTATTTGAATCTAATTTAACATTAGCACTTTGTTCAGTTAAAGATATTTTAATCGTACCTTTTACAATAACATTTTCCCATTCGCCATAGGGATCCATATAACCGACTCCATCACATTTACCGTTTTCACCGCTATAACCGGCAAATGTCATAGGTCTAGTGAAAGTAGCATTTGATTTTAACCCTTGTATTATATTTCCATTACCAGCATTATACATTCCAAACATATGCATGTCTCGACAAGCTTCGCGACTAACATCTTTTACATATTCTCCGATATCTACAATTTTTACCCATGAATTAAAACCACAATAATATACATTACGTTTTATTTCTACTTTACATTGTATTGCCATAGTTTCGGAATATTCATTTATTTGTAATAATTGAATATATCGCTGAGTAACATTTATAGAATTATTCGGTATATTACACTCGCCTACTTCCCTTAAAGAAAGTGTGGTTATGTTAAGATTTCTCGAACCGCAATCATATCCAATTAACCCATAGGTAGAATGTATAAAAACAAGAAAGGTAAATATAAAATGCATCTGTAAACAAAAAAAAATAAAATAACCTATATTAGAATATAATTAACTAACTTATTCGTTATCCGAGTCTTTTTTTTCTTCTTTTTTTCTTTTTCATTATTCCTTTACAAATTATAACCTTAATATTAGTATTTTTAAACACTGATTCAATTAATTCTAAAATTTCTAACCAACTAACATTTTCTATATATTTACTTTTGGCTATACTAAATTCATTAATTTTTTTTACCTGTATTATTTGCCTAAACGTTAATAGTGTATTATAAATTTGTTTTTTAATATAAATTTGAGATTCAGGAGTAGGTCCACGAATGCATAACGCAATTAGATATTTATTATTTATACGCTTATAAGTATTAATAGTACCTACTTCTAAATTTCGTTTCTCTGGTATTTTATTAGCTAAAAGTAACCCTTGAGCTCCATCGTCACATGGCTTACTACTACTATCTATAAAATAGACTATATTATCACTTCGGAATTGTAATAATTCTTTGGTCTCAACTATGTTATTTGTAATTTGATTTTTATTATTAAAAATTTTATCTATTATATCCTCATCAGATGAAGTTTCATTAAAAGATGATAAATTATTTTCTTTTGAAACTATTAGCTTATTTTGATTAAAATCTTCATCTGGCGAGGATAATGAACTACTAGAACTATGAATTGATTTACGTATATTATTTTTAACATTTTTTTTAACTCTATTATGACTATCCCGCTTACTAATTTCTGCTTCTACATCACTATTACTATCACTACTCTCTGCATAATTGACTTCTTCTATTTTACTTTTAATTTGATTTTTCTCTTGGTCATTTTTGGTATTTTCAGCCTCTTGTAATAATTTTTGTCTACGAGTTATAACATTAATCTGTTCTGTCGTTGGTATATTTCTTGACAATGGGTCAGCGTGAAGATTTTGTTTACCCGGTTTATAAATTATATTATAAACATACTCCGAAAGTTTGAACCTCCATTTTTGAACGCGAGTATTTAAATTAGCAGTCTTAAACCATACTAAAGGTTGATGGTCAGTTACAATTGTTACTTTTCTTCCAAAAACATAAGGTCTGAACTCCTTAACTGCATGAATAACTGCAAGTGCTTCCTTTTCATAAGTATCATTTTTTAACTCGGGTCCTCTTAAAACGCGGGAAGTATAGGCTATTGGCCTATCCTTTCCAAGCTTTCCTTGAGAAAGTATGCCACCTATAGCATATCCTGATGCATCTGTTGTAATTATAAATGGTTGAGTCATATCAGGAAATGCTAATAATGGAACAGAACATAAAATATCTTTTAAGGTTATAAAAGCTGTTTCTGTATTTTCATTCCATTCGAATTTATTATCTTTCTGTAAAAGTTTGGTCAATGGTTTTGCGATTTTAGCAAAATCTTTAATAAATCGACGATAATAACCAGCTAAACCTAAAAATTGTCGTATATTTTTCTCAGTTTTTGGTCGAGGAAATTCTCTTACTGCTCTAACCTTATTAGGATCGGGTCTGATTCCATCCTTACTTAGAATATGCGATAAATATGTCACCTCCTTTTTCAAAATATTACATTTTTCAGGTTCCAATTTCCAATTAGCTTTGCGTAGTCTATCCATTACTTCATTAAACAATTCTTCATGTTCTTCTAATGTTTTTGCATAAATAACAATATCGTCCATATAAACAAAAACACCTTTTCCGATCAATCCTTGTAGGGTAAAATTCATCGCTCGCTGGTATTCTACACCAGCGTTTCGTAATCCAAAGGGCATTCGAACAAATTCATAATGCCCAGAGGTTGTGGAGAAAGCAGTTTTCTCTGCATCCTTCTCATTTAATAAAATTTGGTGGAACCCCGCCACGCAGTCCATCACTGAGTACCAGCACGCATTCCCTACTTGGTCTAAAATATCCGTAATATTTGGTATTGGGTGAGACATTGGAATCGTTTTTTCATTAAGAGGTCTAAAATCTAATACTACACGCCATCTTGGTTTACCATCCGATCCTGCCTTTTTTGGTACGACCCAGAGACTAGTATTATAAGGCGATCTTGAATGTCTTATAATTCCTTTTTTTAACAATTCTTGTACTTGCCTTTCTACTTCATCCCTTAGGGTATGAGGTAACCTATATTGTTTTGAATTCACCGGTATATCGTCAACCGTAGGTATCCTATGAGTTACTACATTGGTTACTGTTAACTCATCACCTTCTAAATAAAACATATCTAAATTATTTTTTATTAACCTATATGCTTGATCTAATTCCTTATCCTTAAGATAATTTAGTTTCATTAAACCCTTTAACCTATCTAAACGAGATAATTTAGTTTCTACTGTACTTATTTCTTTTAAATTAGACCTTAATTGACTACTACAAATATTAAGATAATCAGTATCATCTTCAAATAGTTTAGATTCTATATTTAAATCTTTAAAAACTTGTTCCGTTGAAAAATATGAACTATAACTTTCACTTAAATTAATTTTTTTATCAGTAAAATTAAACTCGGGATTTTCGTATTTAGTCTGTATTGAATTATCACTATCATATTCATCATAATAATTTCCATTTTGCATTTCGTTTATTTTTGGTACTGTAAATTCTACACGAGGTTTTAATATTTGAATTTTATCTTGAACCTTAAACATTCCAGCTCCAAAATCTATTATTGCTTTTGATTTTTCCAAATATTCTACTCCGATTATACCTTCACAAGGAATACTTAATTCATCCGGTACAACTTGGAAATCTATTGTATAACCTAACAACAAAATTTCGGTTGATCCTAAAGTAGGTATAAAATCACCATTTACTCCCTTTAAATATATAGCCCTAGACTTATTTATGTTGCAAAATTGAGGTATTAAGCTCTTCTTTATGAGGCTGCCTTCAGCAGCAGTATCTATTAAAAATTGACCTTTATTACCATCATTTTTATTCAAAATATCAATAAAAGGTAAAGCAGTATTATTTTTAATATTAATATTAATTACTGTATTAAGTTCTAACTCTTGTTCTACATTAAAATCTTGTCTAAAAGGTACTATCATATTATTACAAATGAGAGTTTTATTATCAAAATTAATAATGGTCTCTGTTTCATTAAAAAATTGAGCACCTAAAATTCCATCATATATAATTCCAAAAGAATCGCTAACAACATGAAATTTAGTAGGAAAATTTAAAATTTTTATTTTAACTGTACCAATAGATTTATTAATATCATCTGAAATACCTTTTATTAATATTATTTCATCAGTACAAATATTCATATCCAATGGTAAGGCGCTAAATTTAATAATATTTCCTTGAGAGCCTGAATCTATCATTAAATTAAATTTTTTTGTAATACATCTACATGAAATATACGGGATAAGTTTACCGAAACTTTTTAATCTAAGGGTATTAATTCGCATAAAGCTTCGTCCACTTGAGTCATATTTACTTGACGCGCCTGAGTTTTCGGTGGTTCCGAACTCGCGCCTACTTTCAGAACACCCTGGCCGTTTCCCGCCTTAAGATTTTCATTATACATACGTTTTCTACATTTACTAATTTCGTGCCCATTATTTTTGCAATATCTACAAAATTTATTAGATTTATTCTCATTTTTATTTCTACATTGATTAGCAGAATGCCCGACTTTAGAACATAATTGGCATGTAACCTTATTATTAATATTATTCGATTTATTAAAATAACATTTTTCTGCATTGTGTCCAGGTTTTTGACATATTTGGCAAATAACTACATTTGTGTATTTAGGTTTACATTGATTAGCTGAATGTCCAATACGACTACATAATTGACAAATTAAATTAACATTACTTTGTTGTTTTAAACGTAAAAAACAGTCTTTGATTTTATGACCGGGACGTTGGCAATGGTGGCAGATTACTGAATTTTTCTTATTACAATTTGACGTTTCATGGCCTTCTGTATTACATATCGTACACAAATTAATTTTTTTAGTTTTATTTTTAATTGAATAATCAATATTTTGGTCTTTATTTCTTAAAGACTTTTGAGCTAATACAATTTTTTCGGCCTTTACTGCGTTTTTTACTATGTTTTGTATATCATCTGCATTTTCAAGTTTTTGTTCAATTTCCGGTTTTAATCCATTTTTAAAACATTCAACAGTAAATTTTTCAATTCTATCCTTGAACCCTACTTCATTACTATCATTTTCCGATTCAAAAATTTTTCTACTCAACTCACGAATTCTATTTGCAAATGTTATGACCGACTCATCATCTCTTTGAAATTCATTACCCATTTCGGCTTGCAATTGATGAACAGTTTTGGCCGGCGCATATATAGCTTTTATATATTTTTTTAACGCATCTAAATTATTAAATTTTTGACCATGAATAGCCTTCCTTGCCTCACCTATTATTTTTGATCTTAATAATTTAGTAAGATTTAACTCGTTACTATCACCTACAACTTCTCTAGCTTCATCACAAGCTTCAAAGAAAACAGTTAGGGGCATATTTTCCCCGTCAAATTCGGGTACAATGGCCAAAGCATCCTTTAAGGATATAACTTGGGCTGGGGGGCCTTCAGTAGCCATTATTGCTTTTACTTCTACCTCTGGTTCTTTAAAATTAAAAATTTCACTACTATCTATTTTTGTTAAGTCAGTAGTACTAAATGATTTTGATTTAAAAAATTTTTCAAAATTATCAGAATTATTTTGAGGACCTTCAGGGTTACTTAACTCGGAATCAGAACTAGAAACTTTCTGTGTAGAATCAATTTTCGAACGAACTGTTACCAAAGGATCTAATTCAATATTAAGGAATTTTCTTTGACTGCGTGTTAAACGAGCATCCGGATTCATTAAGAATAAATAATAATCACTGATTTAAATTTTTCATCAACTTTTCGAGGTTAGTTATAGCTATTTGTTGTTGTAAAAATAAAAATTCATAAGTTTTAACTGACTCTTTTATTTCGTTATTGGAATCAGTTAAAGCCCGCATCCAATTAAACAAAAAATTCTAATCTTTTTTCTGCTTTTTCTATTCTACACAATAATATCTTACAATTAAAAAAATAACTCTTCACTATTTTCTTCAATAAATTCTAATCTTTCGTCTATTTCTGCAAATTGATCATTAGAAAACCGGCTTATAATTCGCCAACGAGACATTTATTCTAATGTTAATCTACTTATGGAATTTATTAAATTATCGATATCGGATGACCGACTAACTAATATACAATCTAATCCTTTTAAACTTTCTTTTTTATTATTATTTACTATACTATATTTACGTATGTTCATATACCGAATTGAAATTAAATTTTCTAAATCTTTAATTTTTCTTTCAAGTTTATTAAAATATTTATATAAATAATTATAATAATAATCATTAAAAAAAATTTTTTTCATGAATATCATCAATTACATTTTCCGTTCCATCCAAAAATTATTTTATTTAAATCCGGAGTCATTAAAAAAATATCAAAAATGGATTAAACCGCCCAATTATTGGTTCAAAAATTCTAAAAAAAATTTCAGGACACAAAATAAACTTCCACTAATTATAAAATAATAAAATATTATATTTGGATAAATCTCAGGTTAGCATCATAGAAATATCCAAATATCATGTTTTTATTTATTAACATACGTTACAAAAATATAATATAATCGGTAATTACAAGTATAAAAAAAATATACATATATATCTGTAAAAAAAAAATTTCAATCGGAGTCTAAATCAGACAAAGTATCTCCAAAGATATTTTTACAAATTTTTTTCCCTTCTAATTTAAAATCATCAATTAATTTTCTCTTACTAGAAAACGGTTTTAAAGGCTGTGTCGATTTTCTAATACAAGGTCCTTTAAGTTTACTTTTTATACAATTATCAATTTTATTAGTAATTATTGGAGTTTTCTTTATTTCCGATTCTTTTAATTCTTTATTTTTATTTTCAACTGATAAATTTAACATTGACTTTTTTTTAGAATCTGTTTCTGGTAAATCAATAAATTTTATTCGATTTTCATTATTAATATTTAAGTTTCTTAAAGTTCGCGGTGTACATAATTGTTTTTCCTTTACAATTTTTTCTATATAATTTCTTACTTTGCTATTATTTTTGTTACATTTATTAATCTTATTTTTATTCTCTTTTATTTCAACTTTCTTAATTTTATTTTTCACTCTATCTTTAATGGTTTTCAATTGTTCATCACTTAATTTTTTTTTTACTACTTTCTTAATTTTTAACTCCTTTACTATTTCTTGATCAACATTATTCACTTTATTAACCTTAAAATTTCTCACTGGTAAATCTACCACAATTCTGGTCGCTTTTAATTTTTTTGATTTATTTAGATATAAATCGTATCTATTTTTTGCCCATTCATTGTCTTTGACTTCAAAAGGGATAATTTTTATATCCGATAAAAACTGAGTGTCAATTTTCTTCGCTAAAGCCTCTGGAACTTTCCCAGCAGATTGGACAATTTGCTCACTCCGACGCTTTATTCTACGCCAATAATTTTTTTTCGCCGCACGCGACCATTTAAAATCAACTGTAAAATATCTTTGATTCACTTAAAAAGACAAAAATAAAAACTCGGTTAACGATTTTGAAATATATATTATAACCAAAAAAACTATGATCTATACTTTACTTTTATTTAAAACTCTTTTTTGCACTTTGGAAATCACGATTTTTATATTTTTACTATAAATACTACTATTTTTAAAAAAAAAACTAGAAAGAGCGAAATAATAATTTTTCACTATGCGTTTTGACGTTTTCTAATAGGATAGATCCTCACCCGGGGCCTCCAAATATGTGACTGTTGTTTGAGCGTTCTGAAGGAACGAGAAAGTGAAAATTCGGCAAAGAGTTGACCGTTATATAGAGTCATAAAAAAAATGTCTCTTTTCCTTCGGTTCGCTACATACAACGCGGCGCGCTTCGTTTTAGCCTATACTTTCGTATAATAGCAGGGTTGAAGCATCTAGAAAACGTACAACTCAAAAATATAAAGAGCTACCGTGCTTAAACTTTAAAAATTGATTTATCTACCAAAATTAATTAATTTGATTTTTATTCCTTTCTTAAATCCGATTTTTATTGATTTTATCCTTATTTTAAAATGCTGTCTATCTTATATGTAAACAAAAAAACTAATAATAAAATTCGTCGAATGAACCACAAAGTTCTCCTTGTTTCCAAGTGAACCCAAAGTTCTCTTTAACAGTTTACTCTATTTACTAAGAGAAAAATTGCCCAAATGAACCACAAAGTTCTCCTTGTTTCCAAGTGAACCCAAAGTTCTCTTCGTCAACTTACTCTCTTTGATTATTATTTAATTCTAAATAGGTTGAAATAATAAAATTTGAATTACTTTTTTTTTATTATGTTTTTCTTCTTTAATACTTGGATTTTAATTTTAATATAATACTAGCCAAAAACGCTCGCTTCGCTCGCGATTAAAACAAGGTTTCGGACTCAATATTGACAAAAATACAATATCGAAAGAAAATGTAATAGAAGAATCTCAAAATTATAAAGAAGAATTAAAAACAAAGATACTGTAAAAATAAGTATTGACAGAAAACAAAAACAAGAAATTGTCAACAAAAATTATATTGAAGACAAAAATATTAATATATTAAAACAAGGTATTAAAATAAAAAATATCCAGGAAATCCCGTAATTAGTGGAGTCTTTCTGAAATATTTCAGCAATTCCCAAAATTTCTAGAAAATCCCGTAACTTGTAGCGTCATCCCGAAATACCTCATAAATTCCGGAAATATCCTGGAAATTCCACAATTAGTGGAGACATTTCGAAATACCTCAGAAATTCCCGAAATAACCAGGAAATCCCTTAATTTGTAGAGTTATCCAAAAATACCACATAAATTCCCGAAATATCCAGGAAATACCATAATTAGTGGAGTTTTTTTTGAAATACCTCAGCAATTACCGAAAGATCCAGGAAATTCCGTAATTAGTATACTCATCCCGAATTTCCTCAGAAATTCCCAAAATATCCAGGAAATCCCGTAATTAGTAGCGTCATCACGAAATAAATCAGAAATTTCTAAAATATCCAGGAAATACCACAATTAGTGGAGACATTTCGAAATACCTCAGAAATTCTCGAAATATCCAGGAAATCCCTTAATTTGTAGAGTTATCCAGAAATTCCTCAGAAATTCCCGAGATATCCAGGAAATCCCGTAATTAGTCGAGTCTTTCTGAAATATTTCAAAAATTCCCGAATTATACAGGAAATTCCGTAATTAGAAGATTCATCCCGAATTTCCACAGAAATTCGCGTAATATCCAGGAAATCCCGTAATTGGTAGAATCATCCCGAAATACCTCGGAATTCCCAAAAGATCCAGGAAATCCCGTATTTGGTAGAGTCATCACGAATTTCCTCAGATGTTCCCGAAATATCCAGGAAAACACGTAATTAGTAGCGTCATCCCGAAATACCTCAGAAATTCCCGAAAGATCCAGGAATACCCGTAATTGGTAGATTCATCCCGAATTTCCTCAGATATTCCCGAAATATCCAGGAAATACCATAATTAGTGGAGTCTTTCTGAAATATTTCAGAAATTCCCGAAATATCCAGGAAATCCCTTATTTAGTAGAGTTAACCAGAAATACCTCAGAAATTCCCGAAATATCCAGGAAATTCCGTTATTATTGGTGTTATCCCGAATTTCCTCAGAAATTCCCGAAAGATCCAGGAAATCCCGTAATTGGTAGCGTCATCACGAATTTCCTCAGATATTCCCGAAATATCAAGGAAATCCCGTAATTAGTATCGTCATTCGGAAATATCTCAGAAATTCCCGAAATACACTGGAAATCACGTAATTAGTAGAGTTATCCAGAAATACCTCAGAAATTCCCCAAATATCCAGGAAATCCCTTAATTTGTAGAGTTATCCAAAAATACCACAGAAATTCCCGAAATATCCAGGAAATCCCGTAATTAGTAGCGTCATCCCGAACTAATCAGAAATTTCCGAAATATCCAGGAAATACCACAATTAGTGGAGACATTACGCAATACCTCAGAAATTCCCGAAATATACAGGAAATCCCGTAATTAGTAGCGTCATCCCGAAATAAATCAGAAATTCCCGAAATATCCAGGAAATACCACAATTAGTGGAGATTTTTCGAAATACCTCAGAAATTCTCGAAATATCCAGGAAATCCCGTAATTAGTAGCGTCATCCCGAAATAAATCAGAAACTTCTGAAATATCCAGGAAATACCACAATTAGTGGAGACATTTCGAAATACCTCATAAATTCTCGAAATATCCAGGAAATCCCTTAATTTGTAGAGTTATCCAAAAATACCACATAAATTCCCGAAATATCCAGGAAATACCATAATTAGTGCAGTTTTTTATAAATACCTCAGCAATTACCGAAAGATCCAGGAAATTCCGTAATTAGTATACTCATCCCGAATTTCCTCAGAAATTCCCAAAATATCCAGGAAATCCCGTAATTAGCAGTGTCATCACGAAATAAATCAGAAATTTCTAAAATATCCAGGAAATACCACAATTAGTGGAGACATTTCGAAATACCTCAGAAATTCTCGAAATATCCAGGAAATCCCTTAATTTGTAGAGTTATCCAGAAATTCCTCAGAAATTCCCGAGATATCCAGGAAATCCCGTAATTAGTCGAGTCTTTCTGAAATATTTCAAAAATTCCCGAAATATCCAGGAAACCCCGTAATTGGTAGATTCATCCCGAATTTCCTCAGATATTCCCGAAATATCCAGGAAATACCGTAATTAGTGGAGTCTTTCTGAAATATTTCAGAAATTCCCGAAATATCCAGGAAATCCCTTATTTAGTAGAGTTAACCAGAAATACCTCAGAAATTCCCCAAATATCCAGGAAATCCCTTAATTTGTAGAGTTATCCAAAAATACCACAGAAATTCCCGAAATATCCAGGAAATTCCGTAATTAGTAGCGTCATCCCGAACTAATCAGAAATTTCCGAAATATCCAGGAAATACCACAATTAGTGGAGACATTACGCAATACCTCAGAAATTCCCGAAATATACAGGAAATCCCGTAATTAGTAGCGTCATCCCGAAATAAATCAGAAATTCCCGAAATATCCAGGAAATACCACAATTAGTGGAGACTTTTCGAAATACCTCAGAAATTCTCGAAATATCCAGGAAATCCCGTAATTAGTAGCGTCATCCCGAAATAAATCAGAAATTTCTGAAATATCCAGGAAATACCACAATTAGTGGAGACATTTCGAAATACCTCATAAATTCTCGAAATATGCAGGAAATCCCTTAATTTGTAGAGTTATCCAAAAATTACCACATAAATTCCCGAAATATCCAGGAAATACCATAATTAGTGCAGTTTTTTTATAAATACCTCAGCAATTACCGAAAGATCCAGGAAATTCCGTAATTAGTATACTCATCCCGAATTTCCTCAGAAATTCCCAAAATATCCAGGAAATCCCGTAATTAGCAGTGTCATCACGAAATAAATCAGAAATTTCTAAAATATCCAGGAAATACCACAATTAGTGGAGACATTTCGAAATACCTCAGAAATTCTCGAAATATCCAGGAAATCCCTTAATTTGTAGAGTTATCCAGAAATTCCTCAGAAATTCCCGAGATATCCAGGAAATCCCGTAATTAGTCGAGTCTTTCTGAAATATTTCAAAAATTCCCGAAATATCCAGGAAACCCCGTAATTGGTAGATTCATCCCGAATTTCCTCAGATATTCCCGAAATATCCAGGAAATACCGTAATTAGTGGAGTCTTTCTGAAATATTTCAGAAATTCCCGAAATATCCAGGAAATCCCTTATTTAGTAGAGTTAACCAGAAATACCTCAGAAATTCCCCAAATATCCAGGAAATCCCTTAATTTGTAGAGTTATCCAAAAATACCACAGAAATTCCCGAAATATCCAGGAAATTCCGTAATTAGTAGCGTCATCCCGAACTAATCAGAAATTTCCGAAATATCCAGGAAATACCACAATTAGTGGAGACATTACGCAATACCTCAGAAATTCCCGAAATATACAGGAAATCCCGTAATTAGTATCGTCATCCCGAAATAAATCAGAAATTCCCGAAATATCCAGGAAATACCACAATTAGTGGAGACTTTTCGAAATACCTCAGAAATTCTCGAAATATCCAGGAAATCCCGTAATTAGTAGCGTCATCCCGAAATAAATCAGAAATTTCTGAAATATCCAGGAAATACCACAATTAGTGGAGACATTTCGAAATACCTCAGAAATTCTCGAAATATGCAGGAAATCCCTTAATTTGTAGAGTTATCCAAAAATTCCACATAAACTCCCGAAATATCCAGGAAATACCATAATTAGTGCAGTTTTTTTATAAATACCTCAGCAATTACCGAAAGATCCAGGAAATTCCGTAATTAGTATACTCATCCACAAATTCCTCAGAAATTCCCGAAATATCCAGGAAATCCAGTAATTAGTGGAGTCTCTCTGAAATATTTCAGAAATTCCCGAAATATCCAGGAAATTCCGTAATTAGTAGATCTAGTAGAAATCGAGTAATTGGTAGAATCATCCCGAAGTACCTCGGAATTCCCAAAAGATCCAAGAAATCCCGTAATTGGTAGATTTATCCCGAATATCCTCAGAAATTCCCGAAATATCCAGGAAATACCATAATTAGTGGAGTCTTTCTGTAGTATTTTAGAAATTCCCGAAATATCCAGGAAATCCCTTATTTAGTAGAGTTATCCAGAAATACCTCAGAAATTCACGAAATATCCAGGAAATTCCGTTATTATTGGTGTTATCCCGAATTTCCTCAGAAATTCCCGAAAGATCCAGGAAATCCCGTAATTGGTAGAGTCATCACGAATTTCGTCAGATATTCCCGAAATATCAAGGAAATCCCGTAATTAGTAGCGTCATTTCGAAATATCTCAGAAATTCTCGAAATATCCTGGAAATCCCGTAATTAGTAGAGTTATCCAGAAATACCTCAGAAATTCCCCAAATATCCAGGAAATCCCTCAATTTGTAGAGTTATCCAAAAATACCACAGAAATTCTCGAAATATCCAGTAAATCCCGTAATTAGTGGAGTCTTTCTGAAATATTTCAGAAATTCCCGAAATATCCAGGAAATCCCTTAAATGGTAGAGTTATCCAGAAATTCCTCAGAAATTCCCGAAATATCCAGGAAATCCCGTAATTAGTGGAGTCTCTCAGAAATATTTCAGTAATTCCCGAAATATACAGGAAATTCCGTAATGAGTAGATTCATCCCGAATTTCCACAGAAATTCGCGTACTATCCAGGAAATCCCGTAATAGGTAGAATCATCCCGAAATACCTCGGAATTCCCAAAATATCCAGGAAATCCCGTAATTGGTAGATTCATCCCGAATTTCCTTAGATATTCCCGAAATATCCAGGAAATACCATAATTAGTGGAGTCTTTCAGAAATATTTCAGAAATTCCCGAAATATCCAGGAAATAGATTATTTAGTAGAGTTATCCAGAAATACCTTAGAAATTCCCGAAAGATCCAGGAAATTCCGTAATGATCAGTCATCCCGAATTTTTTCAGAAATTCCCGAAATTTCCAGAAAATCCCGTTATTATTGGTGTTATCCCGAATTTACTCAGAAATTTCCGAAATATCCTGGAAATCCCGTAATTAGTAGAGTGATCCAGAAATACCTCAGAAATTCCCGAAATATCCAGGAAATTCCGTAATTAGTGGAGTCTTTCTGAAATATTTCAGAAATTCCCGAAATATCCAGGAAACCCCGTAATTAGTCGACTCATCCCGAATTTCCTCCGAAATTCCCGAAAGATCTAGGAACTGTTTGTCATAATTCCAGGGACACATAAAGTCTAAAAAAGATATTGTTTATTGATATAATTATTTACAGTAAAATGGGAATTCACAGAAAAATGCTTATTTTAGATATATTTCTAAATATAATTTGTTATTAATATTACAAATAATATATATTTATTATAATTTTTGAATACATACAATTTATACCTGGCACCACGACAATTAATTGTTGACAACAAAATTAATTATCAGTTGTGCAATTGTAATAATTAATGGTAAAATGTATGTATAAAAAGTTGTACGTACGTACGTACGCGGACTACTGAAACTTCCAAGCCAAAAAACTAATAAAAAACGAGTCTTAAAAAAATTTGTAATAGTGGTAAATTTATCCTCGTATCAATGCGATCACAATGGACTCATAAAAAATGACATTCACTAAATATTTTTTACAGTATAAGGGGTTTTTTACAGAAAAATTCACAATTTCACTTATAAAATTTTAATATTATGTAGATTTGCACCCGTAAGTACTCACGCATACACAAACCATCTTATATTTATTCCTGTAGATATTAATTACTAATATCTACAGGAATAATAACTACAATAAAAATAAACAAATTGTTAAAACGTAAAATACACACTGTGGGGCATGTCAAATTCACTCATTTAATTAATATTTAAATTATAGACAAAATCTGTAATCAAATAACAAGAAAATACATTTTAATAAAGAATGTCCAAATATCCCAAGATAATAAAAAATCAATAATGTACCCTCTATATAAAAAGTTAAAAAAACAATAAAAAACTCAATAATCACAACACAATTATCCATAATAAAAAAAATTTTTTAAAGAAATCACAGAAAAACTGAAAAGTCAATAATAGATGCTCTACAAAAAAATATTGCCAAAACATCTTAAAGTAAAAGAACTGAATAATTACTACCAAATTTCCCATATTAAACATTATAAAAACGATGTCTAAAAATGCTAATCTGATTAAAAATCAATAATAAATCCTCTATAAAAAAGCCCCACACATAACACACACGTACTCACCCACCTTTGTACCCCGTTTGTCACGCAGGGATACACTTTCCCACAAAACCAATCGTCCAAGTTTCCACTCATCTACACGCAATGCTAACGCTCTGGCCTACAAATACTCTCTATCACACATTCTTTTTGCATTCGCCCGCTAAAACTCACTCATAAACACACCCACGTATGTGCATGCCCATAAACACTCGCTAACTGAATACGCGCGCGCACACACAAATACACACACACATATACATATACACAAACACATACACGCACACGCACACACATACACACACGTATATATCAATAATGGTTCCTGTACAAAAAAAGTTCTATTTCCAAGATTACCCATTATAAAGAACAGAGTATTTAACATAAAATTTCCCATGATAAAAAAATTATTGCAAACGAAGTTTATGTATCCCAGAATAAGTATACATCAATAATGGTTCCTGTACAAAAAAGGTTCCAGTGCCAAGATTCCCCTCAATAAAGAGCATACAAATTAATGAATAATTTCCCATAACAAAAAAATAATTACAATCGATGTCTATATATTCCAGAATAAGTATAAATCATTAATGGTTCCTCTACAAAAAAAGTTCTAGTGCCAAGATTCCCCATAATAAAGAACGGACCAATTAATGGATAATTTCCCATAATAAAACAATGTTTTCAAATGATGTCTATATATCCTAGAATAAGCATAAATCAATAATGGTTCCTGAACAAAAAAGGTTCCAGAGCCAAGATTCCCCATAATAAAGAACGGACCAATTAATGGATAATTTCCCATAATAAAACAATGTTTTCAAATGATGTCTATATATCCTAGAATAAGCATAAATCAATAATGGTTCCTGAACAAAAAAGGTTCCAGAGCCAAGATTCCCCATAATAAAGAACAGAATTATTTATGAATAATTTTCCATAATAAAAAAATTTGTTCTAATGGTGACGATATATCCCAGAATAAGTAGTAATCAACAATAGTTTTTCTTGAAATAAAAGTTCTATTTCCAAGATTCCCCATTGTAATGACCAGAGTATTTAACATAAATTTTCCCATGATAAAAAAATTATTGCAAACCAAGTCTATGTATCCCAGAATATATATAAATCAATAATGGTTCCTGTACGAAAAAAGTACTAGTGCCAAGATTCCTAATAATAAAGAACGGACCGATTAATGAATAATTTCCCACAATATAAAAATAATTACAATCGATGTCTATATATTCCAGAATAAGTATAATTCAACAATAACTTTACTTGAAAAAAAAGTTCTATTTCCAAGATTCCCCATTGTAATGACCAGAGTAATTAACATAAATTTTCCCATGATAAAAAAATTATTGCAAACCAAGTCTATGTATCCCAGAATATGTATAAATGAATAATGGTTCCTGTACGAAAAAAGTACTAGTGCCAAGATTCCTCATCTTTCAATTAAAGAAATTTTTACGATTGAGTCACGCAAATATCTCTCTCTCTCTCTCTCTTTCTCTCTCTCCACACACTATACACACGCGCACATAAAAAGTCACAAACACATACCACATATTCACACCATATATAAAAGCATCCACCCACTCGTCCGTAGACACCTACAAAGAGAACATTTGATTGGCGTTTATACAAAAAGAGTGCATGTACACCAGACCTTTAGAACTTTACAGACGAAAAATCCAGAAAATATCAGAAATTCCCGAAATATCCTGGAAATCTCGTAATTAGTAGAGTTATTCAGAAATACCTCAGAAATTCCCAAAAGATCCAGGAAATCCCCTAAATAGTAGCGTCATCCTGAAATATCTCAGCAATTCCCGAAAGATCCAGGAAATCCCGAAATTGGTAGAATCATCACGAATTTCCTTAGATATTACCG
Organism: Theocolax elegans; assembly: GCA_026168455.1. Classification (NCBI taxonomy): domain Eukaryota; kingdom Metazoa; phylum Arthropoda; class Insecta; order Hymenoptera; family Cerocephalidae; genus Theocolax; species Theocolax elegans. Next base: position 43,738,965 of record CM047428.1, on the reverse strand, counting down.
AAATATCCAGAAAGTCCCGTAATTAGTGGAGACTTTCTGAAATATTTCAGAAATTCCCGAAATATCCAAGAAATTCCGTAATTAGCAGTCATCCCGAATTTCTTCGGAAATTCCCGAAATATCCTGGAAATCCCGTATTTAGTAGAGTTATCCAGAAATACCTCAGAAATTCCCGAAATATCCAGGAAATTCCACAATTAGTTGAGACATTTCGAAATACCTAGGAAATTCCCGAAATGTCCAGGAAATCCCTTAATTAGTAGAGTTATCAAGAAATACCTCAGAAATTCCCGAAATATCCAGGAAATACCATAATTAGTAGCGTCATCCTGAAATATCTCAGCAATTCCCGAAAGATCCAGGAAATCCCGAAATTGGTAGAATCATCACGAATTTCCTTAGATATTACCGAAATATCCAGAAAGTCCCGTAATTATTGGAGACTTTCTGAAATATTTCAGAAATTCCCGAAATATCCAAGAAATTCCGTAATTAGCAGTCATCCCGAATTTCTTCGGAAATTCCCGAAATATCCTGGAAATCCCGTATTTAGTAGAGTTATCAAGAAATACCTCAGGAATTCCCGAAATATCCAGGAAATACCATAATTAGTGGAGCCTAGCTGAAATCTTTCAGAAATTCCCGAAATATCCAGGAAATTCAGTAATTATTATACTCATCCCGAACTTCTTCAGAAATTCCCGAAATATCCAGGAAATCCCGAAATTAGCAGCGTCATCCCGAAATAGATCAGAAATTCCCTAAACATCCAGGAAATTCCACAATTAGTGGAGACATTTCGAAATATCTCAGAAATTCCCGAAGTATCCAGAAAATCCCGTTATAATTAGTGGAATCTTGCTCAAATATTTCAGAAATTCGCGAAATATCCAGGACATCCCGCAATTAGTAGAGTCATCCTGAAATAGCTAAGCAAAACCAGAAAGATCCAGGAAACCCGTAATTAGTAGCGTCATCCCGAAATGTCTCAGCAATTCCCAAAAGAACCAGGAAATCCCGTAATTGGTAGAATCATTACGAATTTCCTCAGATATTCCCGAAATATCCAAGAAATCCCGTAATTAGTAGTCATCCCGAATTTCTTCAGAAATTCCCGAAATATCCTGGAAATGCCGCAATTAGTAGCGTCATCCCGAAATACATCAGCAATTGGCGTAATATCCAGGAAAACCCGTAATTGGTAGAATCATCCCGAAATACCTCAGAAACTCCCGAAATATCCAGGAAATTCCACAATTAGTTGAGACATTTCGAAATACCTAGGAAATTCCCGAAATGTCCAAGAAATCCCTTAATTAGTAGAGTTATCAAGAAATACCTCAGGAATTCCCGAAATATCCAGGAAATACCATAATTAGTGGAGCCTAGCTGAAATCTTTCAGAAATTCCCGAAATATCCAGAAAATCCCGAAATTAGCAGTGTCATCCCGAAATAGATCAGAAATTCCCGAAACATCCAGGAAATTCCACAATTAGTGAAGACATTTCGAAATATCTCAGAAATTCCCGAAACATCCAGGAAGTTCCATAATTAGTGGAGACATTCAAAAATATGTCGGAAATTCCCGAAATATCCTGGAAATCCCGTAATTAGTAGAGTTATCCAGAAATACCTAAGAAATTCCCGAAATATCCAGAAAATCCCGTAATTTGTTTAGTTATCCCGATATAGCTCAAAAATTCCCGAAAGGTCCAGGATATTCCGTAATTGGTAGATTCATCGCGAATTTCCACTGAATTTCGCGTAATATCCAGGAAATCCCGTAATTGGTAGAATCACCCCGAAATACCTCAGAAATTCCCTAAATATCCAGGAAATCCCGTAATTGGTAGATTCATCCCGAATTTCCTCAGATATTCCCGAAATATCCAGGAAATACTATAATTAGTGGAGTCTTTCTGAAATATTTCAGAAATTCCCGAAATTTCCAAGAAATCCCGTAATTAGTAGTCATCCCGAATTTTTCCAGAAATTCCCGAAATATCCAGAAATTCCCGTAATTAGTAGCGTCATCCCAACATACCTCAGGAATTCCCGTAAGATCGAGGAAATCCCGTTATTGGTAGAGTCATCACGAATTTCCTCAGATATTCCCGAAATATCCAGGAAATCCCGTAATTTGTTTAGTTTTCCCGAAATAGCTCAAAAATTCCCGAAAGGTCCAGGATATTCCGTAATTGGTAGATTCATCGCGAATTTCCACTGAATTTCGCGTAATATCCAGGAAATCCCGTAATTGGTAGAATCATCCCGAAATACCTCAGAAATTCCCTAAATATCCAGGAAATCCCGTAATTGGTAGATTCATCCCGAATTTCCTCAGATATTCCCGAAATATCCAAAAAATCCCGTAATTAGTAGTCATCCCGAATTTCTTCAGAAATTCCCGAAATATCATGGAAATGCCGTAATTAGTAGCGTCATACCGAAATACCTCAGCAATTGGCGTAATATCCAGGAAAACCCGTAATTGGTAGAATCATCCCGAAATACCTCAGAAACTCCCGAAATCTCCAGGATATTCCACAATTAGTTGAGACATTTCGAAATACCTAGGAAATTCCCGAAATGTCCAGGAAATCCCTTAATTAGTAGAGTTATCAAGAAATACCTCAGGAATTCCCGAAATATCCAGGAAATACCATAATTAGTGGAGCCTAGCTGAAATCTTTCAGAAATTCCCGAAATATCCAGGAAATTCAGTAATTATTATACTCATCCCGAATATCTTCAGAAATTCCCGAAATATCCTGGAAATCCCGAAATTAGCAGCGTCATCCCGAAATAGATCAGAAATACCCGAAACATCCAGGAAATTCCACAATTAGTGGAGACATTTCGAAATATCTCAGAAATTCCCGAAGTATCCAGAAAATCCCGTTATTATTGGTGTTATCCATAATTTCCTCAGAAATTCCCGAAATATCCAGGAAATTCCATAATTAGTGGAGACATTCAAAAATATGTCAGAAATTCCCGAAATATCCTGGAAATCCCGTAATTAGTAGAGTTATCCAGAAATACCTAAGAAATTCCCGAAATATCCAGGAAACCCCGTAATTTGTTTAGTTATCCCGAAATAGCTCAAAAATTCCCGAAAGGTCCAGGATATTCCGTAATTGGTAGATTCATCGCGAATTTCCACTGAATTTCGCGTAATATCCAGGAAATCCCGTAATTGGTAGAATCATCCCGAAATACCTCAGAAATTCCCTAAATATCCAGGAAATCCCGTAATTGGTAGATTCATCCCGAATTTCCTCAGATATTCCCGAAATATCCAGGAAATACTATAATTAGTGGAGTCTTTCTGAAATATTTCAGAAATTCCCGAAATTTCCAAGAAATCCCGTAATTAGTAGACGTCCCGAATTTTTCCAGAAATTCCCGAAATATCCAGAAATTCCCGTAATTAGTAGCGTCATCCCAACATACCTCAGGAATTCCCGAAAGATCGAGGAAATCCCGTTATTGGTAGAGTCATCACGAATTTCCTCAGATATTCCCGAAATATCCAGGAAATCCCGTAATTTGTTTAGTTATCCCGAAATAGCTCAAAAATTCCCGAAAGGTCCAGGATATTCCGTAATTGGTAGATTCATCGCGAATTTCCACTGAATTTCGCGTAATATCCAGGAAATCCCGTAATTGGTAGAATCATCACGAAATACCTCAGAAATTCCCTAATTATCCAGGAAATCCCGTAATTGGTAGATTCATCCCGAATTTCCTCAGATATTCCCGAAATATCCTAGGAAATACTATAATTAGTGGAGTCTTTCTGAAATATTTAAGAAATTCCCGAAATTTCCAAGAAATCCCGTAATTTGTAGTCATCCCGAATTTTTCCAGAAATTCCCGAAATATCCAGAAATTCCCGTAATTAGTAGCGTCATCCCAACATACCTCAGGAATTCCCGAAAGATCGAGGATATCCCGTTATTGGTAGAGTCATCACGAGTTTCCTCAGATATTCCCGAAATATCCAGGATATCCCGTAATTAGTGGAGTCTTTCTGAAATATTTCAGAAATTCCCGAAATATCCAGGAAACCCCGTAATTAGTTGACTCATCCCGAATTTCCTCCGAAATTTCCGAAAGATCTAGGAACTGTTTGTCATAATTCCAGGGACACATAAAGTCTAAAAAAGATATTGTTTATTTATATAATTATTTACAGTAAAATGGGAATTCACAGAAAAATGCTTATTTTAAATATATTTCTAAATATAATTTGTGATTAATATTACAAATAATATATATTTATTATAATTTTTGAATACATACAATTTATACCTGGCACCACGACAATTAATTGTTGACAACAAAATTAATTATCGGTTGTGCAATTGTAATAATTAATGGTAAAATGTATGTATAAAAAGTTGTACGTACGTACGTACGCGGACTACTGAAACTTCCAAGCCAAAAAACTAATAAAAAACGAGTTTTTAAAAATTTGTAATAGTGGTAAATTTATCCTCGTATCAATGCAATAACAATGGACTCATAAAAAATGACATTCACTAAATATTTTTTACAGTATAAGGGGTTTTTTACAGAAAAATTCACAATTTCACTTATAAAATTTTAATATTATGTAGATTTGCACCCGTAAGTACTCACGCATACACAAACCATCTTATATTTATTCCTGTAGATATTAATTACTAATATCTACAGGAATAATATCTACAATAAAAATAAACAAATTGTTAAAACGTAAAATACACACTGTGGGGCATGTCAAATTCACTCATTTAATTAATATTTAAATTATAGACAAAATCTGTAATCAAATAACAAGAAAATACATTTTAATAAAGAATGTCCAAATATCCCAAGATAATAAAAAATCAATAATGTACCCTCTATATAAAAAGTTAAAAAAACAATAAAAAACTCAATAATCACAACACAATTATCCATAATAAAAAAAATTTTTTAAAGAAATCACAGAAAAACTGAAAAGTCAATAATAGATGCTCTACAAAAAAATATTGCCAAAACATCTTAAAGTAAAAGAACTGAATAATTACTACCAAATTTCCCATATTAAACATTATAAAAACGATGTCTAAAAATGCTAATCTGATTAAAAATCAATAATAAATCTTCTATAAAAAAGCCCCACACATAACACACACGTACTCACCCACCTTTGTACCCCGTTTGTCACGCAGGGATACACTTTCCCACAAAACCAATCGTCCAAGTTTCCACTCATCTACACGCAATGCTAACGCTCTGGCCTACAAATACTCTCTATCACACATTCTTTTTGCATTCGCCCGCTAAAACTCACTCATAAACACACCCACGTATGTGCATGCCCATAAACACTCGCTAACTGAATACGCGCGCGCACACACAAATACACACACACATATACATATACACAAACACATACACGCACACGCACACACATACACACACGTATATATCAATAATGGTTCCTGTACAAAAAAAGTTCTATTTCCAAGATTACCCATTATAAAGAACAGAGTATTTAACATAAAATTTCCCATGATAAAAAAATTATTGCAAACGAAGTTTATGTATCCCAGAATAAGTATACATCAATAATGGTTCCTGTACAAAAAAGGTTCCAGTGCCAAGATTCCCCTCAATAAAGAGCATACAAATTAATGAATAATTTCCCATAACAAAAAAATAATTACAATCGATGTCTATATATTCCAGAATAAGTATAAATCATTAATGGTTCCTCTACAAAAAAAGTTCTAGTGCCAAGATTCCCCATAATAAAGAACGGACCAATTAATGGATAATTTCCCATAATAAAACAATGTTTTCAAATGATGTCTATATATCCTAGAATAAGCATAAATCAATAATGGTTCCTGAACAAAAAAGGTTCCAGAGCCAAGATTCCCCATAATAAAGAACAGAATTATTTATGAATAATTTTCCATAATAAAAAAATTTGTTCTAATGGTGACGATATATCCCAGAATAAGTAGTAATCAACAATAGTTTTTCTTGAAATAAAAGTTCTATTTCCAAGATTCCCCATTGTAATGACCAGAGTATTTAACATAAATTTTCCCATGATAAAAAAATTATTGCAAACCAAGTCTATGTATCCCAGAATATATATAAATCAATAATGGTTCCTGTACGAAAAAAGTACTAGTGCCAAGATTCCTCATAATAAAGAACGGACCGATTAATGAATAATTTCCCACAATATAAAAATAATTACAATCGATGTCTATATATTCCAGAATAAGTATAATTCAACAATAACTTTACTTGAAAAAAAAGTTCTATTTCCAAGATTCCCCATTGTAATGACCAGAGTAATTAACATAAATTTTCCCATGATAAAAAAATTATTGCAAACCAAGTCTATGTATCCCAGAATATGTATAAATGAATAATGGTTCCTGTACGAAAAAAGTACTAGTGCCAAGATTCCTCATCTTTCAATTAAAGAAATTTTTACGATTGAGTCACGCAAATATCTCTCTCTCTCTCTCTCTTTCTCTCTCTCCACACACTATACACACGCGCACACAAAAAGTCACAAACACATACCACATATTCACACCATATATAAAAGCATCCACCCACTCGTCCGTAGACACCTACAAAGAGAACATTTGATTGGCGTTTATACAAAAAGAGTGCATGTACACCAGACCTTTAGAACTTTACAGACGAAAAATCCAGAAAATATCAGAAATTCCCGAAATATCCTGGAAATCTCGTAATTAGTAGAGTTATTCAGAAATACCTCAGAAATTCCCGAAAGATCCAGGAAATCCCTTAATTAGTAGAGTTATCAAGAAATACCTCAGGAATTCCCGAAATATCCAGGAAATACCATAATTAGTGGAGCCTAGCTGAAATCTTTCAGAAATTCCCGAAATATCCAGGAAATTCAGTAATTATTATACTCATCCCGAATTTCTTCAGAAATTTCCGAAATATCCAGGAAATTCAGTAATTATTATACTCATCCCGAATTTCTTCAGAAATTCCCGAAATATCCAGGAAATCCCGAAATTAGCAGCCTCATCCCGAAATAGATCAGAAATTCCCGAAACATCCAGGAAATTCCACAATTAGTGGAGACATTTCGAAATATCTCAGAAATTCCCGAAGTATCCAGAAAATCCCGTTATAATTAGTGGAATCTTGCTCAAATATTTCAGAAATTCGCGAAATATCCAGGACATCCCGCAATTAGTAGAGTCATCCTGAAATAGCTAAGAAAAACCAGAAAGATCCAGGAAACCCGTAATTAGTAGCGTCATCCCGAAATGTCTCAGCAATTCCCAAAAGAACCAGGAAATCCCGTAATTGGTAGAATCATTACGAATTTCCTCAGATATTCCCGAAATATCCAAGAAATCCCGTAATTAGTAGTCATCCCGAATATTTCCAGAAATTCCCGAAATATCCAGAAATTCCCGTAATTAGTAGCGTCATCCCAACATACCTCAGGAATTCTCGACAGATCGAGGAAATCCCGTTATTGGTACAGTCACCACGAATTTCCTCAGATATTCCCGAAATATTCAGGAAATCCCGTAATTTGTTTAGTTATCCCGAAATAGCTCAAAAATTCCCGAAAGGTCCAGGATATTCCGTAATTGGTAGATTCATCCCGAAATACCTCAGAAATTCCCTAAATATCCAGGAAATCCCGTAATTGGTAGATTCATCCCGAATTTCCTCAGATATTCCCGAAATATCCAAGAAATCCCGTAATTAGTAGTCATCCCGAATTTTTTCAGAAATTCCCGAAATATCCTGGAAATGCCGTAATTAGTAGCGTCATCCCGAAATACCTCAGCAATTGGCGTAATATCCAGGAAAACCCGTAATTGGTAGAATCATCCCGAAATACCTCAGAAACTCCCGAAATATCCAGGAAATTCCACAATTAGTGGAGACATTTCGAAATACCTAGGAAATTCCCGAAATGTCCAGGAAATCCCTTAATTAGTAGAGTTATCAAGAAATACCTCAGGAATTCCCGAAATATCCAGGAAATCCCGAAATTAGCAGCGTCATCCCGAAATAGATCAGAAATTCCCGAAACATCCAGGAAATTCCACAATTAGTGGAGACATTTCGAAATATCTCAGAAATTCCCGAAGTATCCAGAAAATCCCGTTATTATTGGTGTTATCCCTAATTTCCTCAGAAATTCCCGAAATATCCAGGAAATTCCATAATTAGTGGAGACATTCAAAAATATGTCAGAAATTCCCGAAATATCCTGGAAATCCCGTAATTAGTAGAGTTATCCAGAAATACCTAAGAAATTCCCGAAATATCCAGGAAATCCCGTAATTTGTTTAATTATCCCGAAATAGCTCAAAAATTCCCGAAAGGTCCAGGATATTCCGTAATTGGTAGATTCATCGCGAATTTCCACTGAATTTCGCGTAATATCCTAGAAATCCCGTAATTAGTAGAGTTATCCAGAAATACCTCAGAAATTCCCGAAATATCCAGGAAATTCCACAATTAGTTGAGACATTTCGAAATACCTAGGTAATTCCCGAAATGTCCAGGAAATCCCTTAATTAGTAGAGTTATCAAGAAATACATCAGAAATTCCCGAAATATCCAGGAAATACCATAATTAGTAGCGTCATCCTGAAATATCTCAGCAATTCCCGAAAGATCCAGGAAATCCCGAAATTGGTAGAATCATCACGAATTTCCTTAGATATTACCCAAATATCCAGAAAGTCCCGTAATTAGTGGAGTCTTTCTGAAATATTTCAGAAATTCCCGAAATATCCAAGAAATTCCGTAATTAGCAGTCATCCCGAATTTCTTCAGAAATTCCCGAAATATCCTGGAAATCCCGTAATTAGTAGAGTTATCCAGAAATACCTCAGAAATTCCCGAAATATCCAGGAAATTCCACAATTAGTTGAGACATTTCGAAATACCTAGGAAATTCCCGAAATGTCCAGGAAATCCCTTAATTAGTAGAGTTATCAAGAAATACCTCAGGAATTCCCGAAATATCCAGGAAATACCATAATTAGTGGAGCCTAGCTGAAATCTTTCAGAAATTCCCGAAATATCCAGGAAATTCAGTAATTATTATACTCATCCCGAATTTCTTCAGAAATTTCCGAAATATCCAGGAAATTCAGTAATTATTATACTCATCCCGAATTTCTTCAGAAATTCCCGAAATATCCAGGAAATCCCGAAATTAGCAGCCTCATCCCGAAATAGATCAGAAATTCCCGAAACATCCAGGAAATTCCACAATTAGTGGAGACATTTCGAAATATCTCAGAAATTCCCGAAGTATCCAGAAAATCCCGTTATTATTGGTGTTATCCCTAATTTCCTCAGAAATTCCCGAAATATCCAGGAAATTCCATAATTAGTGGAGACATTCAAAAATATGTCAGAAATTCCCGAAATATCCTGGAAATCCCGTAATTAGTAGAGTTATCCAGAAATACCTAAGAAATTCCCGAAATATCCAGGAAATCCCGTAATTTGTTTAGTTATCCCGAAATAGCTCAAAAATTCCCGAAAGGTCCAGGATATTCCGTAATTGGTAGATTCATCGCGAATTTCCACTGAATTTCGCGTAATATCCAGGAAATCCCGTAATTGGTAGAATCATCCCGAAATACCTCAGAAATTTCCTAAATATCCAGGAAATCCCGTAATTGGTAGATTCATCCCGAATTTCCTCAGATATTCCCGAAATATCCCAGGAAATACTATAATTAGTGGAGTCTTTCTGAAATATTTCAGAAATTCCCGAAATTTCCAAGAAATCCCGTAATTAGTAGTCATCCCGAATTTTTCCAGAAATTCCCGAAATATCCAGAAATTCCCGTAATTAGTAGAGTCATCCCAACATACCTCAGGAATTCCCGAAAGATCGAGGAAATCCCGTTATTGGTAGAGTCATCACGAGTTTCCTCAGATATTCCCGAAATATCCAGGATATCCCGTAATTAGTGGAGTCTTTCTGAAATATTTCAGAAATTCCCGAAATATCCAGGAAACCCCGTAATTAGTCGACTCATCCCGAATTTCCTCCGAAATTCCCGAAAGATCTAGGAACTGTTTGTCATAATTCCAGGGACACATAAATTCTAAAAAAGATATTGTTTATTTATATAATTATTTACAGTAATATGGGAATTCACAGAAAAATGCTTATTTTAAATATATTTCTAAATATAATTTGTGATTAATATTACAAATAATATATATTTATTATAATTTTTGAATACATACAATTTATACCTGGCACCACGACAATTAATTGTTGACAACAAAATTAATTATCGGTTGTGCAATTGTAATAATTAATGGTAAAATGTATGTATAAAAAGTTGTACGTACGTACGTACGTACGTACGCGGACTACTGAAACTTCCAAGCCAAAAAACTAATAAAAAACGACTCTTTAAAAAATTTGTAATAGTGGTAAATTTATCCTCGTATCAATGCGATCACAATGGACTCATAAAAAATGACATTCACTAAATATTTTTTACAGTATAAGGGGTTTTTTACAGAAAAATTCACAATTTCACTTATAAAATTTTAATATTATGTAGATGTAGATTTTACAATATAGATTGAATTTGAATATAAATGAAAAATTAAGAATTGAAAATAGAAAAATTGAGTGTGAAACACCAAGTTGCCTCTAGTCCGCCTGTGGACTAGATCAACCATAAATCTCTCCACTCGAGGGGTGATCAATGAATGATGCTGTGGTCCTTGGTGCTGGCCTTTTTATACGGTGACGATCTCATTTGAACCAATGTGTAAGACAAAGACCTTCAATTTCGACGAATGAGGATGATCCTTGAATTTTCCTTGCTTGAATTTTCTTAAACGGGAGAAAAGCTGCACCAATTGTAGACCAAGTTAACGCCCACACACGCCTTCCTACATATATGCTCGTTACGTAAGAGAAAGATAAAAAACAGAGTAGGAGAAAATTTTCGGAGCCCTTAAAGTAAAGTAGAGAGGGACAATATTTCCTTCTCTCTCGCACGCTCGCTTTTTCTTAATTTTATAATATTTCTTAATTAAACAATAAATGATAGATATTTTCAAAATTAGATATAATAATTAAATTCTGTATAAAAAGTTATACATTTACAAATTTGAATGAAAGCTGTATGTTAATTTAATAAAAAGTTATATTATAAAATATACAGATATTCGTTTAACTATTATTTATTGTTGAATTATGATTGAATCTAATAATCATTTTAAAGTATTAAAAAAAAAATTATATTTATAGAATTTTAATTATTAATTAAAATAGTAAAATTATTATTATTATAAAAGAGAATAAAAGAAAATATAGGGTATTATATAAAAATATATAATTAACACTATTTTCTATAATAACAAAATATTATAATATAAAAGAAATGGAAATAATATTTAAAATAATATTTTTTTTTTGGTAAGACTTCTTAACATAGCTTAAAAACGCATAGAAGATGCATCGATGTTCATTCGCATCGAACGCAGGTCAAGCGCCACATCTGGTTACAATTCACTTGACTAGGGTCGAGTTGTAAAGCGAGAGAAGTCTCTCACTCGGTACGCATCGAAGCCGCTCATAAAATTCTTTAATTTTTCCTATATATATTCTACATATATTCTAAGTTTTCTTCTTATTATTTTCTATAAAACTTGACGGAGACGTCACACAAGCATAATGTCTGTAACCATCATGGTTAATTTGTCTATTCCCTCTTTGGTCGTCATCATTCCTTCTATGCTTCTTCCATATCCTGTACATATTTGTGCCGTATAGTTTCGTACTTCACGCATGCCTATAGAGCATGTTCAGGGGTATCTGCCTCTCCGCAGCTGCATAGGTCGGAATCGACGATATTGAATCTTTTCCGAAAAGATTGGAAATTTCCATGTCCATTGATTATTTTGGATTAACCATTTACTCGGTCTAAACCAAAACTTTGCTAGTCTTTCTTCTATGCTGGGCATAACCTCATATGTGCGTCTTCCTTTTATCGTATTTTCCCATCTCTGCTGCCATTTCTTCCTTATTTTCTGATTTAGCTTTTCTATCGACAATTTTCTTTCTCTGTGTACGCCTCCTTCTGCTAGTCTTTCCTCCGATTGGATTGTGAAATTTTTATATCGGTGTTCTTTTCCTTTCTTTATACAATATAATTTGATCTTTCTCTCACATTCTAAGTCAATCGGTAGGTGACCCGTGATTGTCGTAATGAATTCAGCCGAGATGGTTCGGTATGCTCCTGTGGTTTTCATCAGGGCATATCTTTGCGACATTATGAGTTTCTTTTTCTGGGCATTATTTGTGAGCCAGTACCGACCTGCTGCTGATTATGTCATTATGGGTATAAACACTCCCATGTATATTATATCTAGAGATCGATAGCCTAAGTCCCATTCCTCTCTTGCTAGGAAGGCCAGCCTTTCGAAAATTCCTCTGGTTTTCTTATCATTTCGTAACATGCATTTGTGCGCTGAAGCCTTTGCCGAAAGAAATGCACAGATATTTAAACGTTTCCTGCCTTTTGATTCTTTGTCCGTTTATTCTGATTAGTGGGTAACATTTTTGATGGAATGTTCCTTTCGCTAGTAACATTGCGCACTTATCTGGGGCATGTTTCATTTTGGCATTTTCACTCAATTTCTCTATTATATTTATGGCCATTTGTCCTTTCTGTTCCAGTTCTTTACGGGATTCTCCTTCGATTATAATAGCTTGGTCATCTGCATAGTCTAACGTCTCGTGTCCTTCTCTGTCTAACTTGTGAAGCATTTCGTCAAATACGACATTCCATAGAATTGGTCCTAGTAAAGATCCCTGCGGGCATCCCTTTGTCACATTTTTGCTTGCAAAATTGCTACCTTCGGTTATAATAACTTTCCTGTTACAGAGGTAATCCCTAATGATATTGTACAGTCTCCAGGAGTAGTTCAAGCCTCTCGGATTCTTAAGTACTCCCGGCCATCATACATTGTCAAATGCTTTTTTAATTTCCAGAAATATTATGAGCACGTATCTACTGCTTGAGTTGTGTACATTGGTCTTTAAGTACACTATCGCATCTTCGGTTGATCTTCCTTTTCTAAAACCGTATTGTTTATCTGACAGACGTGGTTCCACAATTTGATCTAATTTTTTAATTATTAGACCTTTCAGAATTTTTTCTAAAACTGGTTGCTGGCATATTGGTTTGTATGAGCTAATTGGAACAGGATCTTTTTTTCTTCCCTTCTTGATTGTTATTACTTTGCCTGTTTTCCAAGTATTCGCAAATATACCGAGTTTTAGACAACTGTTGTACAGCCTTAACAGTTCTTCACCAACTACTGTAAGAACAACTCTTATTATTTTCAGATCGAAACAGTCGATTCCTGGCGCTTTTCCTAGTTTTATTTTCCTTACTACTTGCATCATTTCCTGCCTTGTAAAACTTTCAGTTTCGCTGTATTCGTCTGTGTATCTGTGGTTTTGTTGCCTTCCTTCTCTCTGTTCTCTCGTCTCTGTCTCCAGATTATCGTCTGGAAAGAGGTGATGAAGAATTTGCTCTGTTGTATCATTCCAGGTCATAGTGTAGCCATCGTCTGTTTTTACGTTACTTGCGATTTATTTGACTCTAGCTTTTTTGGCAGCCAGTTTGTATGGTAAGGTCCATGGATTGTTATTTCCTTGTTTGGTCACACATTCTTCCTATTTTTGGGTCTTAGTTGTATCTATTAGTCTTGTATATTGTTGCTTGGCCAATCTATAGGTCATTTTTGCGCGCTCTCATACGTCCGGATCCCTCTTCTTTTGAAATAGTCTGCGTAGCCTATTATTATGTTTTTTGGCATTTGTCAATTCCTCGTTCCACCATGGAACTTTTCTACTCGTCTTGTTCTTAATGGGTATAGCTTTGTCACATGCTATTTTTATCCCATTTATTATGTCTTTAATGCCAGCGATTGTCGAACTAATATCCTTTCGGAGCGGTTGGGCGTTTCAATTTTCTCTCAGTGTTTTAACAAAGAATCCCCAGTCTGCTTTGCTTGTTATATAGCTTTTGATGTCCTCTTGCTTCCTGCATCTACCTCCCTGAGCTTGTTCCACTAATTTAAATGTTATTGCTCTATGATCACTTAATGTCCAGTTTTCTTGGACTTTCTAATTTTGTATTCTTTGTGCCATATCTGGTGAGCCTAGAGTTACATCAAGGTAACCTTCTCCGACTTCATTTACTACTGTTGCAATACTTTTGGGATCGTTTGTATACATTCTTCTAGTTTCTCTCCTTTTGAATCCGTTTCCATTGGGCCCCATAAAGGAGATCTTGCGTTCGAATCAATGCCAATTATAAAGCTCTTTCCTTGTAAAGCCGTCACTATAACTTGGAATGATCTTAGATGTATCTCAATATCATTTTTTAGTTGGAAATATCCACTAATTAGGTATACTTTATATGGTACTGATATTTCTGCTATTGCGAAGTGCGAGGAACATAAATTAGTGATTTGCATCGCTATCACATTCGGGTCTGTTATTGCTATGGCTGCCCACGGATTTTCTTTGGAGGAGACTATTCTTACACCGATATTGTATCCCGTCACTCTATTATTCCTTGTCTATGGTTCCTGTAGCATAATAACGTGTACTCCCTTTTTATACGCTTTCTGCTTATTTCGGGTTCCACCCGCTGTGCTCGTATGGCATTAAGCTGTGTAATCAGAATACAGGGTTTGTTACTCCCCGTAATCTGTATTGTTGACTAGCCGTTTAAGTGCTGTGGTAGAGCACGGACATTTCGTGTCGAGAACATTATGATCCGACTTCTTTTTGGCTTTGGGGCAGTTTTATACATTTCTTGCTTTCCTGTTTTTTCGGACATTTGTCGAAAGAGTGACCCTTTTCTGCACAATGCAAACAATATACTTCATTATGACACACTTTATTTATGTGACAAAATTCCTGGCACTTAAAGCACCTGGAGTCTTGTACAAAGTCCTGTACCTTACAAGATTGATAATCGACAAAGATCCTCCTTCTTTGAAGCAACCTACTTCTAATTTTTGGGGTTACCTCAATAACCCAGTTAGTCCTGCCCGTATCTCTTTTGCCTGTTTTAAATTTCGGCGTTATTTCTTTTTCAGCCTCGTCAGCCTAGCAGACATTTTGCTCAACTATCAATTCCTTTATCTCCTTTCCTGTTATATTCTTGGGAAGATCATAAATGATCATCCTTGACTTTTGTTTAGTTGGTTTGTACATCTCGAAGGTATCCTTTAGAGAGGGTTTATTCAGAATCTTTTGTAAGGATTCTTCGTTTTCCGTTTCGATAATCAAACCTTTGCTTATTGTCTGGAGGCTTCGAATCTGAGCCCTCTCGATTCTCTGTCGGAATTCTGCTTAAAACTTAGATTTTATTTCATCTTCGTTTTTGAATTTATCGGCTTTCTTCGGCTTTATTATCAATTTATGCATAGCCAGATTTTTAATTGCAACAGCTCTAGTAGTCTCCCGTGGAGCTACTAGTCTCTTGGTAACGTCTCCGTACGAAGAGTTACCCGTATTTGTTTCTTTCTGCTTATGTTCTGATAGGAGTTTTACTTATCCTTCCAGGTATGCTCCTTTCGCCAGCAGCGTTGAGACCAGGCTGTGCATGTTATCTAAAGCCTTGTGTGCTTTTTCGCTATCTGTCTTAGTCAGATGTTTCTTGACTATCTTAATTTGGTCCAACATGTACATTGGAACCTCAATAAGATTCCTTTCCTCTATTTTCCGATTCGGTGTACCGCTTTCTATTTCCGTACCCTCCGACTCCGACGAGCTAGAAGACTCAGACTCCGATTTCGATGTTGATTTCTTAGCCATTCCGGGCTTTACGCTTTTGGCTCTTTTGGCTCCTCATCCGAGGAGGACGACAGGCCGCGCTTATATCCTTTGTTCTCCTTTTCTGTTTCTTTTGGTTTACTCTTTGGTAAACCAGCTTCTAAAGTTGTTGCTTTGGGATTGGATTCCCCTTCTATTTCTAGTCTGTGCACTATTGGTTTCGTCTTGTTAGTTGACATCTCATATTTTATTATATTAGTGTGCTCTTTGTGCATCCTCTTGATTGCACGACGCTATAAACTCTAGCAAGTTATTCGGTGATCACCTATTCGGTGGCCACCTCTCCGCTGCGATTTAGCCTACCGAGACGCTGAAGTTAGCAATGTCAGCCATCGGCGTTTCCCCCTCTGGCAGCGCGGACGCACGTAGTTGGTTTTCCAGAGGCCTTCAAGTCCAGAGTCCACCATTCCTGACCAGGCCATGGCCAGGAAGGTATTGGAGGAGCGAATCACATGGATTAAGGGGGAGATTGGGACGGAGGCACTGATGGACCAACCCATGGATTTCGACCCATGAAATTGATGGGAGGATGTACTAGAATAAGTAAATGTAGGAACGATAGTAAGTATTGGATGGTAACAAATATTTTTTATTTTATTTGCTTTGTATTGTAACCTATTTCTCCGTTGGAGACGGCTGCGAACTGCTGTGGCTTCATCTTTTTCCTAGTTAAATTTCTGGGCCGAATAATTGCCTAATAGCCACTGGTGGAGTCGCTCGGCTTTCCTATGAACCGAGCCTGCCGATTTTAGGTTCAAGGCGTCCAGGTGTAGTTCAATTTGCTCCCGGGTGAGCGTCTCGATCCATGCGTCAATCTGACTATCGACGTCTTTCTGCTGAGCGGCCATCTTCAGTTGTAGCGTCGTTTATACGTTTAACAGTATGTAGCCTCGCTGGCTTGACGCACAATGTGTGTGCAAGGTTATGTGCTGTCGAATATTTAACTTTGGCGTTACTTGCCAAATGTCCAATCCGCGTAACTGGGTTTTGCTTATACCTACGCTAACCGCTAAAGCACAAAGCCGGATGCCAAAAGTAAGTCCTGTCTTACTTTGATCAGGGAGCACTACAGAGTTTAAACTATTTTTAACAAATTTGCTAATAAATTTTACAATAAACTACTGCCTGGCTCTTACCTTGCGCTAACTTAACGGTACTATATAATAAATAATAAATAAATCAATAAATAAATAAATTAAATAATTAAAGTTACCGCGCGCTTGACCTCTTACAAAAATATAACCTATAATACAATTTGTAAAGGTCTGAGCCAGGTTATTAGCTTCCTGTTTTGTGCCAGCAAAAATTAGTTAAACCTTGCACACACTTACAAATAATTTATTTTTACCGATAAATTGCCACCAGGTTATGTCGCGCTGTGTCGCGTTCTTTCGTTCCTCTAGGTGGTGCTAGTTACTTGGTTTGGTCCAGACTACCTAATTTCCAAGTAACGTTGGTCGGTCTATCGATTCCGTTCGAAAACCCACCAAATTTCCTGTTTCTGCAACCTAATTCTAGTGGCGCCACCTATGTTCGACCAGGAACCAATTTCCTGTGTCTACTACTAAGTAGTCGAGACGAGAAAATAAAAAAAAGTTTCATTTGTTATAAAAAAATTTTTATTTGTTTTTAACAATTCTATTTGTTAATAAACAAATCCCGCCTCGAGGGGGAACGAAAGAGTACCGAAATATACTTCACAATTTCGAAACGCGACTGCTGACCTCGTTATTGTTCACAATATTATTAACAATTAAACAACTATATCGTGCTTGTTGATTTTTCCGATGTCCTGTATCCCAAATCCACACGTATTGGGCGCCAGTTGTAACGGGGTGGGTACTGGGGAAATGTAAGGCTCCCGGTTAGGCCCAATTTGTCCCCACTTACCAACCTTAAGTGTGCAGTCCCACGATGCGGCCGGCAATCACTTTGATTCCCGTGCAATGCCGTTAACAACGTCAAACTACTAACGTTGGGCTCTATGCACAAAATTGCTAACTAGGATAAACACCGGAGAGGGCGGTATTCGTGGGATAGGACTGCAACCGGTAAAACACTATCAACAATCGATATTTTACGTTAATCGGCGAGAAAGATCTTCTCGCCGAATCGATTTATTAAATAAACAATTAAATATTAATAAATTAACAATAAATCAACATTAACAATTGAAGAGGAGTCGTACCGTTGACTACCCCCGAGGTCAGCGCGAAAACAATTAGTTAAAATCTATTTAACCGACGAGTTACGAGCAACCGATCCGGGAATGATCGGCTGCTTAACCTGATAGCTATACGTCACACCGCGTGACGTATGTATCTCTGACGTAGAGAGCTCTGACGTATAACCTTCCTACGTCACGTGCGCCTTCTCTCGTGAAGTGGCTCCCGCGAACCACCGACCTGACTACCCGGGCGGGATTTGTCACGAAAGGGGAAAAAAGAGGAACGCTTCCTCACCTGGACCGTACCAGGAAAATCGGAGTACAAAATACTAACTAGACACGTGGGTCTAAACTTGGTGCACCATTTACCGCGAATCTAGATATCTCGTCTAGGCGGGAAAAGGCTGGGCTATAGAGAGAGAGCTAGTAGTCATGTATCTCCCTGTCTCTCTCACTCTAATTGTCGGGAAGGCTGGCTACTCCTTGCTTCCTTTTCTCACTGCCTGTGAGACGTGCTGCTCCGCACGCCGACGTGGAGGTTGGTGGGGAGAAGGTTCTCACAGCCACACACAAAGCACACCAGTCCTTTCGTTCTTTTATCACGTAAAAAAGTGAACGCCGGTCACTCGATTTCGTTACTCCCAGCTGGGCGCGCACGATTCTCGCGCGTTCGTGCGCGCGCCGCGCTGTATATCCTCTTTCGCGTTGCTTACCTGATCGGTAACTCGCTTACCGTTATAGTATTGTTGGGGAGAAGAGGGGATCACGTGGTTTGCTTGTTAACGGTTGCGAGCGCCATGGGCCTATCAGCGAGTGTTGCGTCATCGTCGGGACCGCCCTCTGACCGAAGAGGGGACCGATGCGAGGTAGGGATCGACCGAATTTGGCGCGTTAAGAGCAGTTGTTCACGGCGGGCGGTTGGAGATGCTACGAAGTGACTGAAACGAAGTTAAGGAATTTTCGAGAGAAGAGCTGAAGGGCTGTTCCCATTCGCAACAAGGCTATTCGAAGCGAGAATAATTTAAAGGAGAGATTGGGCTGTTCCCGACTCTAAGGGATTGGGCTGTTCCCTTTCCCCTTCCTCTCGGCAGCGATGAGTAAGTACATAAAATCATTTCGGCCGATATGATTGGCTTGCGTCGCGTATTGGTACTTATTGTTGCGTGTTTAATTAGAATAATTAAAATTACCGACGTCGGTCATTGCGTGAGATAAATTGCGTATTCGTATAATTAAAAATTACTGATCCTCTGTGTTAATTAATTGTTTCACATCATTGTAACGGTTCGATATAAATATTGTAAATTAGAATAAGGAAAAATAAAATTATTGTTTTGGAAGCGATAATTGTGCACTTATTTATACCTGCTCCCGACATGTCAATTTTCCCGTGAGGAAGCATTGGTCCTTCGAGCCGGATCGGGGGCAGGGGTGCAGTTGTAGGAGCGCGTATTGCGGAAGTTATCAATGCTCTCTTGTTTGTAATTAAATCCGTAATTCCCGGTGCGTTGCATCGCGCATTATCTAGTTAGGGCAATGGCGCCTATTTCGATTGAGAAGCTTCTATCGCAGCAGACGGTACGTGCTGACTCGCTTCGCGGAATCATTAATCGTTGGAAAAATCGGGCAAGGGAAGATTTGACCCGCAGGATTGTTAGAGTCGGTATAGAAAGACTTAAGTCTAATTGGACTGATTACCGAAATACCCACATGGATATAGTTTGCCATGCTGGAGCTGCAGAACAGCCCTACATGAGCGAACGGTGTTTTGAAGCGATGGAGAAGGAAGTTCAGAGTTGCGAAGAGGAAATGTCCTGTGCGATGGACCGTTTAGAAGCATCTAGAGTTGACGATGATAGGTTGAATGGCTCTTCTAGAAATCAGGACCAGCGAGTGGATTTCCCGGTAAAACTTCCGAAGCTTAATCTCCCGAGCTTTTCGGGCAAACACGAGGACTGGCTGGCATTCTGTGACCTGTTTAAGGTTACCATTCACGACAATGATAGCCTTTCAAAGACTGTGAAGTTTCAGTACTTGAAGGGGTGTTTGGTGGGAGAGGCCGCTGATTATGTCAGGGACATTGCTGTTACGGAAGCCAATTATGAATCGACTTGGGAGTCCCTTAAATCTAGATATCACAGCGTGCTACGACTTGTCTCAATGCACTTATCAGCACTCGATAGATTACCTCAATACTCTGAGTTATACCCGCCGCAACTTCGATGTCTATTAGATAGGGCTCAACATGCCGTTAACGCCTTAAAGAATTTAAATCAGGATATTGAGCATTGGGACTTCTGGCTGGTTCATAGAGTAGTCAATATCTTGGACCCAGCATCTCGAGTGTTGTGGGGCGCTCACCTCACCAATGTCGATGCAAAAAATACTAACGGCGATAACGTGGAGAGGCTGCCATCATTTAAGGATCTCGCACGATTCATCTCGAATCGGATTGAAGCGCTCGAAACCAACTTCGAGTCCGGTCGGTCCAGGCCTTCCCAGGCGTCGATGGTTAAAAGAACACCATCAGCCAGAGCGCTGTACACCCACGCTGATGCAGTGGAACGTAAACCTGCATCTAGATGCGCTCTTTGCTCGCAAATGCATTATCTAGAAAAATGTCCGCTCTTCTTATCGAAGGATGCAAAGGAAAGACGAGATGAAGTCCGACGCCTTGGCAACTGCTTTAATTGTCTAGGAAGACACAAAGCGAGTGAATGCAAATCGGTTAAAAGATGTTTGAAGTGTAACTCGAGCCATCATTCGCTGTTGCATGACGGGCAGTCGGGGACGATTGTTCCTCAGAGCGCCCGCGACACCGATACTGGCAAATGACTAGAGGACGACGCATCAAACCGTTTGGTTGTGGAATCTATGCCGCATGCTGGAATTATCTTAGCGACAGCCACGGTTCGAGTTGTGGGGCCTCATGGTCATTCGATGGTGGTCCGAGCTGTACTGGACCAAGGCTCTGAGCTGTCATTTATCAGCCAATTCATTGTTCAGACGCTGCGATTGGCTTAGAATAAAACCAAGATTGCAGTCCGCGGTTTAGGGGATGCACCAGTCGGAGTCGCTGAGGCGATGACTTCCGTATTACTCCGATCTGTTCATGACCCTGAGTTTGGTATTGAGGCAAGGGTATGCATTTTGCCGAAAATCATTTCACCGTCTCATGCGAGTATGAATGAGCGAGATTGCGCAAACTTTCTAAGAGGCATGCCGCTTGCCGATACCCAGTTTGGCAACACCAACAGGGTGGATCTTCTTCTAGGAGTCGAGATAATTAGTCAAATACTTCTTCCTGGCTTGAGGCGTATCCCTCAATCAAATATAATCGCGCAGAATAGTTATTTAGGGTGGATCGTATCTGGATCATTAAAGAAAAAAGGCCTTTTTCCGACGAAGACAGCGTCGAGCTTAATGACAACCCTGGAGGATGACCGGAATAATTCTGGGTTAGACCTACTCGCGCAGCTCCAACGTTTCTGGGAAATTGAAGATATACCAGACCACGCTGGGCTGATACATCCAGAGCATCAGCTATGCGAAGATCACTATCGGAAGAGCCATTATCGATTTCCCAATGGAAAATATGGCGTGCGACTACCTTTTCGAACCAAGCCAACTGATTGCGCTCAAGAAACGAAACACATAGCCCGAAGGACGCTTCAATCGATAGAACGTCGTTTCTCTCGCGATCCAACCTTTGCAGAGGCCTACCGTGATTTCATGAAAACCTATGAATCATTGTATCACATGGAATTGGTCCCTGAATCCGAAAGGAATAATCCACATGCATGGTACTTACCGCACCATGCGATCTTTTAAGGACGTAACGGTGGAAGCAAATTTAGGGTGGTATTCGACGCATCGCGCCGAGCGCACAACAACGAACGTCTAAATGGACATTTAATGACTGGCCCTCCACTACAAAATGATCTATCTATTGTATTGACGAGGTGGAGGCAATACAAGTACGCATTTACGACCGACATAATTAAAATGTTCAGGCAAATCGAAGTGCACGAAGGAGATCGATTCTATCAGAGAATTCTGTGGAACCCACCACCAAGCACTCAAGAAGCAGATTATCATCTTAGAACTTTGACATATGGTATGGCGTGCGCACCGTTCTTAGCCATACGGTCTCTGAGACAGCTGGCGGCTGATGAGGGTGCTCATTTCGGGTCTGCTGCTACGTTTGTAATGGAAAATTCGTACATGGACGATTTCTATATCGGAGGAGACACCCTTGCGGATACGATCTCAAAAAGGGATCAGCTTGTGGGTTTACTGAAGTCCGGTGGGTTTCAACTGAACAAGTGGGCTGCGAACGACTTAACGATTCTTCCTAAAGAGCAGGACAAACCAACTCATAAATCAATTCAGGGGGACAAGACAATCAAGGCGTTGGGAATGGTTTGGAATCCAACCGCAGATGAATTCCTTCTCCAATTAGAATGCAGATCGAGTTCACCAGAAACAATTACTAAGCGCACGATCCTTTCAAGGATCGCGCGGATTTTTGACCCTTTTGGATTATTGAGCCCTGTATCCGTGGTGGCAAAGATTCTGTTGCAAGATTTGTGGATCGCTAAATCTAAATGGGACGATCCAATTCCTCCCGATCTAGCAAAAAGGTGGGAATCCATCACCAATTCGTGGAAGGCAAATTCTCCGATTTCGATTGAGCGCTGGACACACAAGGCACCGGACAAGGAATGTGAATTACACGCGTTCGCTGACGCATCTACGCGTGCTTACGCTGCGACGGTGTATCTCCGCACCGTGGACCATTCGGGTATAGCCCAGGCAAGGCTAATGATTGCTAAAACGAAAGTCGCCCCGGTAAAGACTATCACCATCCCCAGATTAGAGCTTCGTGGAGCTACATTGCTGGTGCGATTAGTTCAGCATATCCGTCGAATGAAGGAATTTGAAAGGTTGCCGGTGTTTGCTTGGTCCGACAGCCAAGTGGTTCTGGATTGGATCAGGGAGCACCCCAGTCGTTGGAAGACCTTCATCACAAATAGAGTGTCTTATATACAGACAGAGCTTCCTCACGCTATTTGGGGCCACATTCCTTCTGCAAGCAATCCTGCTGATCTGGCTACCAGGGGATTGACGACCACTGAGTTACAGTCCTCGCGGCTATGGTGGAATGGCCCTGCCTGCATTATGGCAAAAATCTGCGGTCCTCCCATCAAGAGGAGTGCTCCGCCGGAGTGGCCGCGAGTTCGTCTAACTCAGGAGCTAATGACATTGCCTGACGCAACAGAGGAGGTTTTTGCAGACGAGTTTAAGCGTTGCTCGACTCTAACAAGATTAAAACGAATAATCGCCTACTTCCTAAGATTCGCAAAAAACTGTAAAAGTAAGCGGGATGGCAAACCATTGCTAACTTCGTTTCTGACCGCCGATGAACTAAGGAAGGCTATTCAAGCGATAATTCCCGTCGAACAAGCTTCAGCAATTACCTGTGAACTATTATGGTTAAAAACACGAGGACGGTTGCCTAAAAATAGCAAGTTATGTGATCTGTCTCCCTTCATTGATCAATCAGGAATATTGAGGGTGGGAGGACGATTGCGATATGCGAATGTTGAATATTCCCAAATGCATCCTCCTACACTACCTCAGAAATCTCACGTGAGTCAATTGTTTATCAAGCACGCACATTGCTGCACATTACATGGCGGGCCTTCCCTTACATTGGGAGTTCTGCGAGAGCAAGCATGGATTTTACAAGCGTCTGGTACTGTAAAAATGTATGTCCGTAATTGTATGCGATGCAGACGAACTAAACCACGAACTGCATCCCAATTAATGGGTAACCTACCCTCTGCGAGGGTCAACCCTCCACCCAGAGCCTTCACCGTATCAGGTTTAGATTACGCAGGCCCTATACGTATCCGAGCGAGTAAAGGGCGAGGCGTCAGCACGCGTAAGGGCTACATTGCTTTGTTTATCTGCTTTGCGTCAAAGGCGGTCCATCTCGAGGCAGTGAGTGACCTCATTGCCGCCTCTTTCTTGGTGTGCTTCCGACGCTTTGTAGGGCGACGTGGTGTGTGCCGAACCCTATATAGCAATAACGGCACCCAGTTCCCTAGAGCAGCGAAGGATTTAAGTGCTATGTTCACGGCAGCCTCTGATTTCTACAAGGAAGCGGCCTCCACCATTGCCAATGATGGCACGGAATAGTCGTTTATACCACCCAACTCTCCACACTTTGGAGGATTGTGGGAAGCCGGGATCCGATCGTTCAAACAACATTTGTTGAGATAATTGGGGATCGCCTGCTGACTTTTGAGGAACTTTCGACGGTACTAGTCGAGATAGAGGCCTGCCTAAATTCCCGTCCTCTGTATGCGAGAAGTGAAGACCCCGATGATTTGGAGGTGTTGACGCCTACTCACTTCACTCACGGGGGGGCTTCTTTATTACTGCCTGAGGTAGAGCCTTCAAATGTTCCGAACAACCGTTTGTCACGTTATCAGCTCCTACAGCGGATGCGTAACGATTATTGGAAACGGTGGTCGAGGGAGTACCTACATCACCTTCAGCAACGCTCCAAGTGGCGAAAAATTGAGGACAATTAAGGTAGTAAATACCTCACATATCAAAATAATATTAAAAACACTGCCATTATATTGTATTAATGTAAGTAACGAGCAAGAAATACTATTATTGAAACAACTTACCTGACACAGATAATGCCTGTGTACTACCTGTCTATAATTGTTGTCGATACCTCCTCCTTTTCACTTAATTTAAGTACTAATTCCGATTCTTCCGAATCAAAATTTATTTCTTTGGCCAATCTGTAACGGGGTACGATCTTTCGCGTAGGTAGGGGTAAATGGATCGGTTGCTACGGCACTGCCTAGTTATACTCCCTAGGCGGTGCCCCGAAAGTGCGCGGCGGGTTCAAATCAGCGAACCTCGCGCACGATCTACCGTTGAGATGTCCGTTACCAATCGCGAGATCACTAGCCGATCTCGCGTCTTTGTACAGCTATAAACGTCGTGAGCTGAAAAGGACCGCGAATAAAAGGGATAAATTCGCGGTAAATTTATCTCGGCCGCTCCTAAAACGGTGTGGGCGGTATTCGGGATAACGGGAATATACGTCGGTAATTAATGATTAAACTTGTACTCGGTTATTAATTACACATAAATTTTATTTATCACAAAGAAATATAAATTTAGTTTAACAAAGAATAAAAAAAAGGAACAAAGAAACTACAAAGGTCGTATAGGCCGCGTGAGGTCTCGCGAAGAGATGTAACCACCGGGGTTACTCGCACTTTCTCTCTCTCGCACGCGAGCGTACGCGATCGCCCGTTGGCCATTTTGGTTAATTAATTTCAAGTAATATTTAAAAACAATTTTTATATAATTTTTTATATTTATTAGTCGTATATATTATTAATAAATTATTAGTCGCAAAATGGTCCCTGAGGGGAGAAGGTGAGCATACTATACAGTAATATTATATTGAATATTTTGCTATGTGTTCAATAAAGTCAATAAAGTACTTAAACTCGCTGACAAAGTTTTTACATTCTTACACAATGGCGCTGTATCTGAATATATTTTTTCCAAAGGATGTCAACATTTTTTTCTGCGGAGCCTTACAAATAAAGATTATGTTTCAACTATCACTCATTTATTTATTTCCACTAATTATCACTACTTGTACACACTCTATTTACATTTCATATAATACAACGTCCTTCGTGAAAAAAATAGTATATGCAACATGAGCGCAATGCTGCCTTTGCACCCGTTCGATTTCAGCGCTCTCGCACCGCTCGGGCCTGAAACTAGAACTCGCTCGAATGCCGCAATGTGCGCTCTTGTTGCATAATGTACTATTATTTTATATACTCTCTCTCTCTCTCTCTCTCTATATATATATATATATATATATATATATATATATATATATACTTGGGAATAGGGGTTTATGCCACTCAAGAAAGAGAGGGAAGATACGTAGTTTATAATGTGCAAGAGAGAGGTTTGGATTACGGAACCCTGGTACCATAAACAGCCCAACCCCTGCCAGTGGTGGGAAGCAGATAGAAGATCCAAATTTTGTTATGTCGGGCGTCATAAACCCCAAAGCACAAATATATGTATAACTATCAAGAAGATCAGGTATGCAATTTTCACATTAAATAGTTTTTCTCGCTACTTTCCGAGTTTATAATAAATCCAGATCTCTGTGCATTTATTGACAGAGTCACGTCACGGTCGCAAATTGTGACGAACACGTTTTGATGCCACCCCTACTGAAAAAACTCAGGTGATAAATCAGGTGATTTCTGACGCCAAAATCTCAGGTCCCGAAAATAAGAGAAAAAATTACTAAGTTTTTATTGGAAAAAAGTATTATTAAAAAATAATTTTTTTTCTCTCTTATCGTGCTGAATCGTTTGAACATGAGATAAAATTACATGTAAAAAATTCCCTATGGTTATAAAAAAAATAAAGTTCGGTGAGCCGCAAATTATCTAAGTCCATCAAAAAAGTTCGTTCACAATAAGTTTTTATTACTTTGCAATCGTGCTGAACCATTTAAAACATGAGATAAAATTGCGTTTAAAAATTATTTATATTTGGAGAATGAATGATGTTTGACGAGCCGCAAATTGTTTTAGTCTCATTGGAAAAAATTTTACATACAACAGGGTTTTTATCACTTTCTAATCGTAGTGAATCAATTTGTCTGAAGACTCGTCCTGTAATTGTTTCAATGCTTTTACACGCAAAAGATGTGTCCCGTCTCTATACAAATATCTAACGTGTAGAAAGAAAAAATATGAAACCACAAAGTATCTAATTATATAATTTTTAAATTTATAAACAAATACTAAAATTACACATTTATATGATAAATAGAGCAGCCGGGGTTGATTCACCATCAACAGGTCCCAATCAGCGTCTTTGCGTCTTATTCAACATTGTCCCTTTCACGTACTGTTATTTTCAATGATAAAATTACGATATACGCATCTTGATTTAGAGGTAAACTAATTATTTAGGCAATTATGACGTCGAACATTCTGCATTGCACGGATGCTTAGAAAATGGTTAGATGTCCAACTGAAGTTGTTTTGTTTTTAATGCAAAAAATTGATCATCTTCACGTTGTCTATTGACAAACAAACGGAAGGACGGGAAGTATACGGTATTCGGCGGTACTGTCAGCAGAGAGAGATAATTTCACCAACCTTTACAGGACTCCGGGACACTTGGTCGGGAAGCTGCTACTCTCTCTCTCTCTCTCTTTCTCTCTCGCTTTGCTCACTCGTACTCGATCTCACTTGCACACTAGCTATCGGTTGTCATTGGATTGACCGTCCGTAGAGCTCTGGCTCTCGGCGTGCACGAGAGCCGCGATCGTACCGCGCGCCTGCGCAGTACGTACTTGTACGCGGTACATCGATCTCGCATCGAGCGAGCGAGACGATTACCGCTGTATTCAGGCTGTAGCGGTGCACATGTGCTGTAAGTGTATGTTGACCTGGTGCAGTTCATGTCTCGGAGGTGCTGTATACTTCTTCCTAGGTAACTATTACCTCGTTCCTTCTAGCGTTATTCACTAAGTTGTACGGTGTGAGTTTCAGGTACGAACTCACCCGCCGCCGCATTGCTGCTGGGGGCCGATTCACCCCTCTCCTCGACGACGTCAACCTCGGTGAGTGATAGCCTCTCCGTCTACAGCTCCAGGTAAATACTTTGTCGTGGAGATTACGCAAGTATACGTATTTATTTTATATACTGTGAAAGAGGTCTGCTATATACGTTGTTTACGTATAACAACCTAACCTCATTCTGCTCTATACTGTTCCTTGTACAGCTGTAGTGTTTACATACAGCTTTATATCTTCTTCCTTGCTCTTCGTTCCTTTAATGCGTACTTGTATTGATTATGTGGCTCTTTTACAGCTGTGTATTGGTTGGCGTTGGAGGTTCCATAGCCTTCCTCCCGGATGGTGCCTCTTCGCCTAGTCTGTTGTTCTGTGGAGCTAAGGAGGGTCCTCGAGGCTTCCTTATTTATAGCCTCCTTGCCTCATCTGCTTGACGGTGTTAAACCCGGAGGAGCCTACCTGAAGCTGACCGAGCTCGTCCAGGACCTTTAACGCTAGGACCATCCTAGTGCTTCGGATGCTTATGTGTGCTGTGCTTGGGATAGGGTTTTAATCTGTGAGGGTAGGTAGGGCTTATTTACTGTGCGGGTAGGTAGGTGTAGGGAATTATATATGGGTAGGTAGGTATTCGTTGTGGGTTCGATAGTTCGTTACTTGACATGTGCAAAGCACATTGTCACAACCGATACATGTAGTATACGTTTATACATAGATAAACTGGATGTTCACATACCATATACAATTTTATTGCACGTTTCTATGTTTCTTTGTTTGTGATGTTTGATTATTTATTTAATTTACTTAATTTATTTCCATTAATTAAATTATAAAATTTTTATTTATTATTGTTTATCAATTGAAATGAAAATTAAATTTTCATGAAAATGAAAAAATGTGACTTCTAATTGTTTACTAAGATCTGTGAGTTTTCTGTCAATTAATTATTTAATTTTGTTGTTATATTAATAAATAAATAATCAAAAGGCGCAATAGCGCCTGGACGCAAGTATGCAGGTGCGTAAGCCCTTATTATACAGCTAACTAACTCCTCAGATTTTTTATATTTTCGTAAATTTACAATTATACTATGTATTTATGCAATGACAAATCTCACATCTATTTTTTAGTTAATTCTTCACTTTACAATAAATCGAAATTCGATGTTATTAAAGTTGCTTGCTGAATTCCGTTTCTCGATTTTTGCTATTTCCACTTTCTTTTTCTCTCGATGCAAACAAAAAGAGATAGCGTCATAGGAAATGCGAAAGATAGAAAGAGCCGAAATTTTTTCCAGCCCATGAGAGAACGCCTACAGACGTAAAAACTGTTAGCAAGTTGTTTGAGATGTGGCCGCATGGGGGAGCTTCTGCGCTACTCTCAGCTATTACACACATAGTATATATATTATTAGATATTATTTGATATAGACTATTTCATAGTGTCAGAAAGAATAATAAAAAAGATAAAATTTGTTATTGACTATTTGAGATTAATGATTTAAAAGAAAAATGACTGATTCCAAAGGAGAAAAGGAGCTGAATGTTAATGGTAATGTGTGGTCTTTAAAAATACCTTAATTCAAACCGAAAGATAATCCACATCGATTATTAGAAGAGAGCTCCTTTGCGACTCTCTTTTCCAAGGACAGGGAAAAGTATTTGAAAAAATGTTGGCCACTGGTACAATAGGCATTGAGCGAGCATTTTGTCAAAGCAGTGTTGGACCTTATAGTCTCGTTTAATGATAAACACTCTCACCAGGTAATTATACTTTTCCTTTTAACATTGTTACATATAACTGTTAGCCTCTCACAAATTTTAACTTCTTAATTTAATTTTTTTGAGTTATCATAAAAAGATAACTATTGATTACTTTTTTTTTAGATATTATTGACTATTTGAGACTAAAGATTTAAAAGTAAAATGACTGATTCCGAAGGAGAAAAGGAGCTGAATGTTAATGGTAATGTGTGGTCTTTAAAAATACCTTAATTCAAACCGAAAGATAATCCACTTCGATTATTAGAAGAGATTTCTTTGCGACTTTTTTGCCCAAGTACAGGGAAAAGTATTTGAAAGAATGTTGGCCACTGACCTTATAGTCTCGTTTATATTTAATTTATAATTTTTGTAATTCGCAAACATGTTAAATGTTGTTATGTTATGTTAAAAGTTTGTTATAAGAGAAAATAAAGTACAGGTACATTTTATAATTCTTTACAAGATGTAACATGCTTCATTAAACTAACCGCGTGAAGTGGTACCACTTACTTCTGTAAGTATTTTACTTTGCTACCTTACTTTTGTAAGTACTGTGATTTGCTGGAATCAAATAACGTTCAGCTGGCTGGTCGTTCTCTCTCTCTCTTTCTCTCTCTCGCTCTCGTTGCGGTTGCGGTATCAGATGGGTGGTCCGTTCGCCTGTGCACCGAGGTTGCATGACTGCAGGTCGATTTCCGACGGTGCAACACTCACGGCAAATGTAGGGTCGGCCTGCAGTCAATATACTTCCACGAACACCACGGAAAAACAAGCAGGGCGCGCGCGCGAAGCCGATCTTGCCCGTGTAGCCACGACGAACCGAGTCGAGCCGAATATTGCCGGCCTGAGCCGATGCGAATATTACGATACTGTTCGCTCGTGTTGTTCGAATTCGTCAAAAGGTAAGGTAAACAATACCTTACTGTTACACCTCCCTTCCAGATTCCACATACCCGTGATGTGGTTTCTGCATTCCTGATGAATTTGGGATGGGAAGTGGCTACACAGGTACAAAAAATCTGGCCCAAAAATCGGAACACTAACTGCAGTTCCGACTTAGTCTGCCTTTACCTCGTTTGGCTAGCCCGCAGTGGCTATCAGTCGGAATTTCAATCGCCCGATCCCGCGGACTGGCGACGACCCTCGCATTTTTACGCAGCCTACCATTACTTCGTTTAACGGGGGGCACGGCATTCGCGTTATCTCGTTCCTCGCGTGGAACGGCGCTCGCTTGCGTCTTCGGCATTCGGGTTCCTCTTCCCTCGTAGGTAGATTGGTCTCGACATCGTCTTCTTGGCCGTACTCATCGACATGGTCATCCGATAAATACTGTTTGAGGTACTGGACATGGCATTTCTCTTCATGTCCCTAAGCATCCAGGATCATAAGAGTATTTGGACCGTAGCTGTGGACAATCAAATAAGGACCGACGTAGTTTGGAGATAACTTGGCCGAGACGCCTTGTGTGCTGGATGAGAGGACTCGGTTCTTCTTCCATACCAAGTCCCCGACTTCAAAAGAAGCCGCTCGTCTCCCGGCATTATAGTAACCGGTTTGTCTATCCTGAGCTTTATTAGCTCTAGCCGTAGCTTTCTTGTAAAGTTCAGGTAGTCGTGATAGCCGATTACTTCACTCAAGCAACCGCTGGTATTCCAAACGTTGCTGAGTCAGCTCATTTTGAACTCGACGAACAGTGCCGGATGGCACTACTTGTTTCCGAGTTACAAGCAATCAAGATTAAGAGTATTTTTGGGGAGAATTTTCGTTATTTGCTTATATCTATGGTAAGAAAGGGCATTAGATTCTTTAACTCCAGCTTTCTTAATATTTTTGTACTAGAAAAAATATTCTAGAGTTTGGTAGAGATCCGTTTTCCGCAGTGTTGGTCCTTTCCTTGTCAGTATTACCCCCTTCATGGGTGCTGCGTGAAATTCCAAAGCCAATATGTGATGTAATGGTAAGTGATATTCACGCACGATTAATCGCACTATAAATAAGTTTAACAAGATTATAAAATTGGGTAAAGATAAAACAGTAAAGAATGAAATTTGTAATATTGTATATAAGATACCATGTGGTAATTGCCCAGCGTTATACATAGGCACGAGTAAGCGTAAACTCAAAACCCGCATAAGAGAACATAAATATGACGTAAAAAATAAAAATGGCAGATCCGCATTAGCGATCCACACAATCAAAACAGGACATAGCATTGATTTTAATAAAACTTGTATTATGGACATTGAAAATAATTTTAAAAAACGTATGTTCTCTGAAATGATGAATATTTATATACATGACGAGACATTAAACCGTATTGAAGACGTAAATTTTCTAAAAAACATAAAGTTACGCTTGACAGTGTGAAAATGTTATGTGCGTAGGCGGTATTTATACATCGATATTTGTTAACTCTTTCGCTTGGCCGTCCACTTGATGTGTTCAGTCTCTGGGTATGGGGGGATTACGCGACGCATGGAGGTGGCACATCTTATGAGCTGCTGGGGGGAATCCTAGTAAGCTTGGGTTTAACAGGCCGAGTGTGTTACTTCTTCGCGGCGCGTGGTCGCCTAATGCATGAGAGAAGTTTCAGTTCGTTTGGCCCGCAATATATGTGCTCTTTTATTATTTTGATACGGTTTGCAGGTGTGTACTTACTCGTATACACGTTGTACATATACTATATGTGTATATGTACACATTGGTATATGTATATGCTGAAATGTATTGTAAGCGGTTAGACGATGCTATAATTAGTATATAAGTCTCACTATTGTACAGGACTCCCTTCGGGGAGGTCCTCGTTTGTCTTCTCAACATGTAGAGTGGAGGGTTGTGCGAAGGTAATAAGACCTTTTATTTTTAATTGTTTAATATTTCTTCTCCTCTAGTTTGTATTCGGTTTAAAGTTTTTAATATTAACTAGCTAAAATCCTCACTCGCTCACGCTCGCTCGCTGAAAAATCATTATATAATAGATAATAGATAATAGATAATATTAAATTAAAATAAAAAATATTTTATTATTTAACTACATTCAATTATTATTTATTATATTGTACCCATATAGATTTATTATCATATGTACAATAATTAATGAATTTATTATTATTATACGATGAATTAAAATGATAATATTAAAAAAATTGAAATTATCTATAAAAATAATTATTTTTGTATGAAATAGAGTTTAATTATTATTGCAATAGCACTTTTCATAAAGGAATTATTATTGATTTTTTATTGTCATGTAATATGTATACATCCTTTGCAAATAATTGTTTTATTTATTTAGCAGTACTTATTAATTTGTGTGTTATTGGTAATTTGGTAATAGCATTTTTTATACATTGAGAAAAATATTATAATAAATATTAAAATAATCTATATTAAAAATTACTATATATTGTATAGGAAAAGTGTGACATCTCAGCAATATAATAATTTTTGCTATATTATATAGTAAAATTTAGATATAATATCTTTTAATATCCAATATCGTAATTTTTGATATTCAATATAGTAATTTTTATTATATAAGTCAGCAAATTTTATTATTCAATCTGGTATTTTTTAAATGCAAATTTAAGGAAGTAAAAATGAATTATATTTTGTTTTTAATTAATTCGAAATTGAATGTATATATTGGGGGAATTCCTTTTGTCAATTAAGTACTACAGAAACATTTAATATTTTGGGATTTAATTATATACTATTCTTACGCAGTTGATCGCAATTTTTATTCACTCGCATATATTTATTCATGACACTTATTAGTCACAAACTTAAATATTATTTCAATCGCTATCATTGCAATACGCTGAACGGAAGATACATTTTCGCATAATAATTAAATATCTTCTTGTTTCTTATATAATAGTTGACACATTTTTGAGCATTTGCGAGAAGAACTGGAAAAATAGAAAATTTTATACACGCCACCTATTGGACGAATGGAGTAATTAGAATAGCCTTAAATTAAAAAGTCGTCTCAAAACAATTGAATACTGAAAAAGAAATGAACGTATACGCGTATATAAAATATTTCTACAATACTTATTATACAAATTTTAATATATGTAGTATATACATTTCACTATATATGATGTAAGAACTTTTGTTATTTTGATATTAAAATTTGCCATTTACGTAAGATTGATTATAACAATACATATTAAATATTGTAAAACTTTATTTTATAAATTTTATAAAATAAAAAAATATAGTATAAATATTTTAATAATTTTTGTCTATATATATAACTAATTTATATAAAAACTCAACCAAATAATTAAATATTGATCATACATGTATAATTATATTTTATTATAGGTAGTTTATATTATTATGTATTATGGTACTTATAGTATTTATGGTATTTATGTTATTCATATTATTTTATTACTATTTATTATTATTTTTATTATTATCTACTGGAACGCAGATTACGAAATTAAAAAAAAAATATTCCCTTCTTGTTGATGATGTCTAGTCATAATGTTATCTTCAGTTATAACTGATCGAGATAAACAAATAAATAATCGTTTTAAATAATCGAGGTTAAACCATTTAAAAAAGTAATTAAACACCTATAAAAAAGTTAAACACTATTACTAATTAATCCGTGTGGTTCCGCGATCACTTTCATAAAATAAAATTCATTTTCTCGAAAATCCAAGAGAGATATAAGAACTGGAAAAATAGAAAATTTTATACACGCCACCTATTTTAAATACTAAAACGAAATGAACATATACGCGTATATAAAATATTTCTACAATACTTATTATACAAATTTTAATATATGTAGTATATACATTTCACTATATATGATGTAAGAACTTTTGTTATATTGATATTAAAATTTGCTATTTACGTAAGATTGATTATAACATTACATATTAAATATTGTAAAACTTTAGTTTATAAATTTTATAAAATAAAAAAAATATAGTATAAATATTTTAATAATTTTTGTTTATATATATATAACTAATTTATATTTTATTTATATATTAGGTAGTTTATGTTATTATGTATTATGGTATTTATAGTATTTATGGTATTTATGTTATTTATATTATTTTATTACTATTCATTATTATTTTTATTATTATCTACTGGAACCCAGATTACGAAATTAAAAAAAAAATTAATTTATTCCTGTAAAAGATGTCCAGGTCGGTAATGTTACCTCCAGGTCATCGGGAAAATATCTATTGAAAGACCTATTAAGTAATAAAAAAAAAAATTTTTTACGTAATAGGTCTTTCAGTAGATATTTCCCCGATGACCTGGAGGTAACAATATCGACCTGGACTTTTCTACAGGAAGAAAAATTTTTTTTTTTATTTCGTAATATGCTTTCCAGTAGATGATGCCCCGTCGACTTGGAGGTAACAGTAGGGACCTAGACATCTACTACAGGAAGAAAAATTTTTTTTTTTTTTTACGTACAGGTCTTTCAGTAGATATTTCCTCGATGACCAAGAGGTAACATTATCGACCTGGACATCTTCTACAGGAAGAAAAAATTTTTTTTTTTTTACGTAATAGGTCTTTCAATAGATATTTCCCCGATGACCTGGAGGTAACAGTAGGGACCTAGACATCTTCTACAGGAAGAAAAATTTTTTTTTTTTTTTACGTAATAGGTCTTTCAATAGATATTTCCCCGATGACCTGGAGGTAACATTATCGACCTGGACATTTCTACAGGAAGAAAAATTTTTTTTTTATTTCGTAATATGCTTTCCAGTAGATGATGCCCCGTCGACTTGGAGGTAACAGTAGGGACCTAGACATCTTCTACAGTAAGAAAAATTTTTATTTTTTTTTTTACGTAATATAATAGGTCTTTTAGTAGATATTTCCCCGATGACCTGGAGGTAACATTATCGACCTGGACTTTTCTACAGGAAGAAAAAATTTTTTTTTATTTCGTAATATGCTTTCCAGTAGATGATGCCCCGTCGACTTGGAGGGTAACAGTAGGGACCTAGACATCTACTACAGGAAGAACACATTTTTTTTTTTTTTACGTAATAGGTCTTTCAATAGATATTTCCCCGATGACCTGGAGGTACAGTAGGAACCTAGACATCTTCTACAGGAGAAAAATTTTTTTTTTTTACGTAATAGGTTCTTTCAAGTAGATATTCCCGTTTTTCCCTATGGATGACCTGGGGTCGACTTGGAGGTAACAGTAGGGACCTAGACATCTTCTACAGTAAGAAAAATTTTTATTTTTTTTTTTACGTAATAGGTCTTTTAGTAGATATTTCCCCGATGACCTGGAGGTAACATTATCGACCTGGACTTTTCTACAGGAAGAAAAATTTTTTTTTTTATTTCGTAATATGCTTTCCAGTAGATGATGCCCCGTCGACTTGGAGGTAACAGTAGGGACCTAGACATCTACTACAGGAAGAACAATTTTTTTTTTTTTTACGTAATAGGTCTTTCAATAGATATTTCCCCGATGACCTGGAGGTAACAGTAGGAACCTAGACATCTTCTACAGGAAGAAAAATTTTTTTTTTTTTTACGTAATAGGTCTTTCAATAGATATTTCCCCGATGACCTGGAGGTAACAGTAGGAACCTAGACATCTTCTACAGGAAGAAAAATTTTTATTTTTTTTTTACGTAATAGGTCTTTTAGTAGATATTTCCCCGATGACCTGGAGGTAACATTATCGACCTGGACTTTTCTACAGGAAGAAAAATTTTTTTTTTTATTTCGTAATATGCTTTCCAGTAGATGATGCCCCGTCGACTTGGAGGTACGAGTAGGGACCTAGACATCTACTACAGGAAGAAAAATTTTTTTTTTTTTTTACATACAGGTCTTTCAGTAGATATTTCCTCGATGACCTGGAGGTAACATTATCGACCTGGACATCTTCTACAGGAAGAAAAATTTTTTTTTTTTTACGTAATAGGTCTTTCAGTAGATATTTCCCCGATGACCTGGAGGTAACATTAGGACCTAGACATCTTCTACAGGAAGAAAAATTTTTATTTTTTTTTACGTAATAGGTCTTTTAGTAGATATTTCCCCGATGACCTGGAGGTAACATTATCGACCTGGACTTTTCTACAGGAAGAAAAATTTTTATTTTTTTTTACGTAATAGGTCTTTTAGTAGATATTTCCCCGATGACCTGGAGGTAACAATATCGACCTGGACTTTTCTACAGGAAGAAAAATTTTTTTTTTTATTTCGTAATATGCTTTCCAGTAGATGATGCCCCGTCGACTTGGAGGTAACAGTAGGGACCTAGACATCTACTACAGGAAGAAAAATTTTTTTTTTTTTTTTACGTACAGGTCTTTCAGTAGATATTTCCTCGATGACCAAGAGGTAACATTATCGACCTGGACATCTTCTACAGGAAGAAAAATTTTTTTTTTTTTACGTAATAGGTCTTTCAATAGATATTTCCCCGATGACCTGGAGGTAACAGTAGGGACCTAGACATCTTCTACAGGAAGAAAAATTTTTTTTTTTTTTACGTAATAGGTCTTTCAATAGATATTTCCCCGATGACCTGGAGGTAACATTATCGACCTGGACATTTCTACAGGAAGAAAAATTTTTTTTTTATTTCGTAATATGCTTTCCAGTAGATGATGCCCCGTCGACTTGGAGGTAACAGTAGGGACCTAGACATCTTCTACAGTAAGAAAAATTTTTATTTTTTTTTTTACGTAATAGGTCTTTTAGTAGATATTTCCCCGATGACCTGGAGGTAACATATCGACCTGGACTTTTCTACAGGAAGAAAAATTTTTTTTTTATTTCGTAATATGCTTTCCAGTAGATGATGCCCCGTCGACTTGGAGGTAACAGTAGGGACCTAGACATCTACTACAGGAAGAACAATTTTTTTTTTTTTACGTAATAGGTCTTTCAATAGATATTTCCCCGATGACCTGGAGGTAACAGTAGGAACCTAGACATCTTCTACAGGAAGAAAATTTTTTTTTTTTTTACGTAATAGGTCTTTCAATAGATATTTTCCCCGATGACCTGGAGGTAACAGTAGGAACCTAGACATCTTCTACAGGAAGAAAAATTTTTATTTTTTTTTACGTAATAGGTCTTTTAGTAGATATTTCCCCGATGACCTGGAGGTAACATTATCGACCTGGACTTTTCTACAGGAAGAAAAATTTTTTTTTTTATTTCGTAATATGCTTTCCAGTAGATGATGCCCCGTCGACTTGGAGGTACGAGTAGGGACCTAGACATCTACTACAGGAAGAAAAATTTTTTTTTTTTTTTACATACAGGTCTTTCAGTAGATATTTCCTCGATGACCTGGAGGTAACATTATCGACCTGGACATCTTCTACAGGAAGAAAAATTTTTTTTTTTTACGTAATAGGTCTTTCAGTAGATATTTCCCCGATGACCTGGAGGTAACATTATCGACCTGGACATTTCTACAGGAAGAAAAATTTTTTTTTTTTTTACGTAATAGGTCTTTCAATAGATATTTTCCCCGATGACCTGGAGGTAACAGTAGGGACCTAGACATCATCTATAGGAAGAAAAATTTTTTTTTTTTTTTACGTAATAGGTCTTTCAGTAGATATTTCCCCGATGACCTGGAGGTAACATTATCGACCTGGACATTTCTACAGGAAGAAAAATTTTTTTTTTATTTCGTAATATGCTTTCCAGTAGATGATGCCCCGTCGACTTGGAGGTACGAAGTAGGGACCTAGACATCTACTACAGGAAGAAAAATGTTTTTTTTTTTTACATTACAGGTGACTTTCAGTAGATATCTTCCTCGATGACCTGGAGGTAACATTATCGACCTGGACATCTTCTACAGGAAGAAAAATTTTTTTTTTTTTACGTAATAGGTCTTTCAGTTAGATATTTCCCCGATGACCTGGAGGTACACATTATCGACCTGGACATTTCTACAGGAAGAAAAATTTTTTTTTTTTTTACGTAATAGGTCTTTCAATAGATATTTCCCCGATGACCTGGAGGTAACAGTAGGGACCTAGACATCATCTATAGGAAGAAAAATTTTTTTTTTTTTTTTACGTAATAGGTCTTTCAGTAGATATTTCCCCGATGACCTGGAGGTAACATTATCGACCTGGACATTTCTACAGGAAGAAAAATTTTTTTTTATTTCGTAATATGCTTTCCAGTAGATGATGCCCCGTCGACTTGGAGGTAACAGTAGGGACCCAGACATCTTCTACAGGAAGAACAATTTTTTTTTTTTTTTACGTAATAGGTCTTTCAATAGATATTTCCCCGATGACCTGGAGGTAACAGTAGGAACCTAGACATCTTCTACAGGAAGAAAATTTTTTTTTTTTATTTCGTAATATGCTTTCCAGTAGATGATGCCCCGTCGACTTGGAGGTAACAGTAGGGACCTAGACATCTACTACAGGAAGAAAAATTTTTTTTTTTTTTTTACATACAGGTCTTTCAGTAGATATTTCCTCGATGACCTGGAGGTAACATTATCGACCTGGACATCTTCTACAGGAAGAAAAATTTTTTTTTTTTTTACGTAATAGGTCTTTTAATAGATATTTCCCCGATGACCTGGAGGTAACAGTAGGGACCTAGACATCTTCTACAGGAAGAAAAATTTTTTTTTTTTTTTACGTAATAGGTCTTTCAATAGATATTTCCCCGATGACCTGGAGGTAACAGTAGGGACCTAGACATCTTCTACAGGAAGAAAAATTTTTTTTTTTTTTTTACGTAATAGGTCTTTCAGTAGATATTTCCCCGATGACCTGGAGGTAACATTATCGACCTGGACATTTCTACAGGAAGAAAAATTTTTTTTTTTTTTTACGTAATAGGTCTTTCAATAGATATTTCCCCGATGACCTGGAGGTAACAGTAGGGACCTAGACATCTTCTACAGGAAGAAAAATTTTTTTTTTTTTTTACGTAATAGGTCTTTCAGTAGATATTTCCCCGATGACCTGGAGGTAACATTACCGACCTGTACATCTTCTACAGAAAGAAAAATTTTTTTTTTTTATTTCGTAATATGCCTTCCAGTAGATGATTATTCTGTCGACCTGCAGGTAACAGTAGGGACCTAGACATCTTCTACAGGAAGAAAAATTTTTTTTTTTATTACTTAATAGGTCTTTCAATAGATATTTTCCCGATGACCTGGAGGTAACATTACCGACCTGGACATCTTTTACAGGAATAAATTAATTTTTTTTTTAATTTCGTAATCTGGGTTCCAGTAGATAATAATAAAAATAATAAAGAATAGTAATAAAATAATATAAATAACATAAATACCATAAATACTATAAATACCATAATACATAATAACATAAACTACCTAATATATAAATAAAATATAAATTAGTTATATATATATAAACAAAAATTATTAAAATATTTATACTATATTTTTTTTATTTTATAAAATTTATAAACTAAAGTTTTACAATATTTAATATGTAATGTTATAATCAATCTTACGTAAATAGCAAATTTTAATATCAATATAACAAAAGTTCTTACATCATATATAGTGAAATGTATATACTACATATATTAAAATTTGTATAATAAGTATTGTAGAAATATTTTATATACGCGTATATGTTCATTTCGTTTTAGTATTTAAAATAGGTGGCGTGTATAAAATTTTCTATTTTTCCAGTTCTTATATCTCTCTTGGATTTTCGAGAAAATGAATTTTATTTTATGAAAGTGATCGCGGAACCACACGGATTAATTAGTAATAGTGTTTAACTTTTTTATAGGTGTTTAATTACTTTTTTAAATGGTTTAACCTCGATTATTTAAAACGATTATTTATTTGTTTATCTCGATCAGTTATAACTGAAGATAACATTATGACTAGACATCATCAACAAGAAGGGAATATTTTTTTTTTAATTTCGTAATCTGCGTTCCAGTAGATAATAATAAAAATAATAATAAATAGTAATAAAATAATATGAATAACATAAATACCATAAATACTATAAGTACCATAATACATAATAATATAAACTACCTATAATAAAATATAATTATACATGTATGATCAATATTTAATTATTTGGTTGAGTTTTTATATAAATTAGTTATATATATAGACAAAAATTATTAAAATATTTATACTATATTTTTTTATTTTATAAAATTTATAAAATAAAGTTTTACAATATTTAATATGTATTGTTATAATCAATCTTACGTAAATGGCAAATTTTAATATCAAAATAACAAAAGTTCTTACATCATATATAGTGAAATGTATATACTACATATATTAAAATTTGTATAATAAGTATTGTAGAAATATTTTATATACGCGTATACGTTCATTTCTTTTTCAGTATTCAATTGTTTTGAGACGACTTTTTAATTTAAGGCTATTCTAATTACTCCATTCGTCCAATAGGTGGCGTGTATAAAATTTTCTATTTTTCCAGTTCTTCTCGCAAATGCTCAAAAATGTGTCAACTATTATATAAGAAACAAGAAGATATTTAATTATTATGCGAAAATGTATCTTCCGTTCAGCGTATTGCAATGATAGCGATTGAAATAATATTTAAGTTTGTGACTAATAAGTGTCATGAATAAATATATGCGAGTGAATAAAAATTGCGATCAACTGCGTAAGAATAGTATATAATTAAATCCCAAAATATTAAATGTTTCTGTAGTACTTAATTGACAAAAGGAATTCCCCCAATATATACATTCAATTTACACACCTGCAAACCGTATCAAAATAATAAAAGAGCACATATATTGCGGGCCAAACGAACTGAAACTTCTCTCATGCATTAGGCGACCACGCGCCGCGAAGAAGTAACACACTCGGCCTGTTAAACCCAAGCTTACTAGGATTCCCCCCAGCAGCTCATAAGATGTGCCACCTCCATGCGTCGCGTAATCCCCCCATACCCAGAGACTGAACACATCAAGTGGACGGCCAAGCCAAAGAGTTAACAAATATCGATGTATAAATACCGCCTACGCACATAACATTTTCACACTGTCAAGCGTAACTTTATATATGTTTTTTAGAAAATTTACGTCTTCAATACGGTTTAATGTCTCGTCATGTATATAAATATTCATCATTTCAGAGAACATACGTTTTTTAAAATTATTTTCAATGTCCATAATACAAGTTTTATTAAAATCAATGCTATGTCCTGTTTTGATTGTGTGGATCGCTAATGCGGATCTGCCATTTTTATTTTTTACGTCATATTTATGTTCTCTTATGCGGGTTTTGAGTTTACGCTTACTCGTGCCTATGTATAACGCTGGGCAATTACCACATGGTATCTTATATACAATATTTCAAATTTCATTCTTTACTGTTTTATCTTTACCCAATTCTATTAAACAGAAATCAAATCCGGAGACCAAGGGTTGTTTTACCATTCATAAAGGGACTGACTCCGAAACTAAACGTATTTATTAAGAAGCATGATTTTCTATTGATTAATCGCACTATAAATAAGTTTAACAAGATTATAAAATTGGGTAAAGATAAAACAGTAAAGAATGAAATTTGTAATATTGTCTATAAGATACCATGTGGTAATTGCCCAGCGTTATACATAGGCACGAGTAAGCGTAAACTCAAAACCCGCATAAGAGAACATAAATATGACGTAAAAAATAAAAATGACAGATCCGCATTAGCGATCCACACAATCAAAACAGGACATAGCATTGATTTTAATAAAACTTGTATTATGGACATTGAAAATAATTTTAAAAAACGTATGTTCTCTGAAATGATGAATATTTATATACATGACGAGACATTAAACCGTATTGAAGACGTAAATTTTCTAAAAAACATATATAAAGTTACGCTTGACAGTGTGAAAATGTTATGTGCGTAGGCGGTATTTATACATCGATAATTGTTAACTCTTTCGCTTGGCCGTCCACTTGATGTGTTCAGTCTCTGGATATGGGGGGATTACGCGACGCATGGACGTGGCACATCTTATGAGCTGCTGGGGGGAATCCTAGTAAGCTTGTGTTTGACAGGCCGAGTGTGTTACTTCTTCGCGGCGCATGAGAGAAGTTTCAGTTCGTTTGGCCCGCAATATATGTGCTCTTTTATTATTTTGATACGGTTTGCAGGTGTGTACTTACTCGTATACACGTTGTACATATACTATATGTGTATATGTACACATTGGTATATGTATATGCTGAAATGTATTGTAAGCGGTTAGACGATGCTATAATTAGTATATAAGTCTCACTATTGTACAGGACTCCCTTCGGGGAGGTCCTCGTTTTTCTTCTCAACATGTAGAGTGGAGGGTTGTGCGAAGGTAATAAGACCTTTTAATTTTAATTGTTTAATATTTCTTCTCCTCTAGTTTGTATTCGGTTTAAAGTTTTTAATATTAATTTTAATTTAATTAAATTTGATAGTTGTGCGATATCGATGGAGGATTGTGTTTTAACCAATATGCAAACTTAACATCTCTGCGCCTTTTTTATTGGTAAGATTGTACTAAGTGTGTTTTAGAATTGTTGCCTTATCAATCTGTGCGTAATTGTAAATTTAACGAGTGTTTTTTTGTATAGCCTTGAAAAGGGACGGTCAAAAAAACGTCCGAAACGTCGGCACAAAATAAAAAACTGAGTTCGTAGAGATCAATTGAAGTTTTATTTCATTAAACTATTTTTGGACGAACAATAAATTCTTTTACCATCTATAAATTTATTTTTATATTTGGTTTTGGATAAAGCACTTTTAATGTATCTTAATTTATTTTAATCTTAAGTAATGATTTAAATACATTATCTGA
Source organism: Theocolax elegans (assembly GCA_026168455.1). Classification (NCBI taxonomy): domain Eukaryota; kingdom Metazoa; phylum Arthropoda; class Insecta; order Hymenoptera; family Cerocephalidae; genus Theocolax; species Theocolax elegans. Next base: position 43,695,624 of record CM047428.1, on the reverse strand, counting down.
TAGATTAAGAAAGCATTGAATTTGGTATTACCTTATAATTAATTGTTTTTTTAAAATATCTTTTTCAGACGGACCCTGACAAGATAAAATATTTACCGCTGCTATCTCTTTCGTTTGCGCAGTTGTTAATATGCCAGTATGCTCCTGATTTTGTAACAGAGGAAGTAAGATTATACTTATATATGCGTATTAAAAAATAAATATTTTCTTTCAACCTGTACACTGCCAGGATTTAAGAGAATATATCGACCTTAGAAAGCTGGTAAAAAAGGCATCTTATATCGTCGGTTGAGCCAAAATATTGGCTTTCCGGTAGTCTAAAAATTAATTAAAGTAGCATTAAAATATTACACTGTAAAGTCATACATTTGTTTATTTTCTAAAATTAAATATTGACAATATTTTGGGCGATGAAAGGTTAGAAAACGAAAAGAAGGTTTTATTTTGCAGCCCGAATAAAGACGGTTGTAGTAGCATACATCCCTACCATATTTCGAAGGCATGAGTTCATAAAATTTAAATACTAACAAGGGCAGTACATGATCTCTGGAAGACGGATGTTATCCTAACTTCGGTATATCTTTTGAAATGTAGATATATATATATAGAAAGATAAATTATTGCTGGCCAATGGCCATTTTCACGAAAGTTATTCGACATCTAATAAGAACTTGAATGAAAATTACGTCCAATTGAATCGTTCATAACCCCAAAACAAATAGAGATAGTACTCAAACCAAAAACTAGAATAAAGTTGAGTTCAAATAGATATAATTTGAAAAAAGAAGCTTAAATTGCTCAATTTGGACTAAAGTTATGAAAAAAATAAGAACTTGCAGAAATTTTAATCAAAATGTAATATGAGAAATTTATTGTTTCTTTTAGCCTAAAATTATTGAATTTTTTATTTTCTTCATAACTTTACTGCAAATTAAGCAATTTAAGCTTCTTCCTTTTCAAATCGTATCTACTTGAACTCAACTTTCTTCTGGTTTTTGGTTTGAGTACCTATCTCTATTTGTTTCGGGGTTAGAAGCGATTAAACTGGAAGTAACTGTCGTGAAAGTTGCTATTGGCAAATAATAACTTGGATTTCTTCATTGTTGTACATTACAAAAGAAATATCAAAGTTACAATAAGATCCGTTCCCTGAAATTCTTGAATTGTAAGTTTTTGTTAAAATTTCGTCCAATAAATAATATTCGTAAAATTCTTATTTCTTCCATACCTTTTGAACAGATTAAGATATTTAAGCTTCTTTCTTTAAAGTTATATTTACTTAATCTCAGCTTTTAACCAGATTTGGGCTTGAGTGTCTACCTCTAAATGTTACTAATTTATCAGTAATTGATATGAGAATAAATTTTACATAAATTCTTTCATACTTGTGTATCAGAAGATAGTTTCTAAGCTTGCAATGAAATCCATGACCTGAAGGGTATAACCTCACTATATCAGTCATTATTGTTCCAACGTATAAATTTTAAATGTAAAAAATGTTCGCAATGACAAAAAATAACTTTTTTTCTATTCAACATTTTTTACTCACATTTATGTATTTTTTTAATTCGTACGTTAACTTTTTGGCTGCGGGAAAATTTTAGTACTAAACGACCGTTTATAAAATGCAAAATGTATACATGAGATCATTGGATATTTCAGGTAGAGTCCCCACCCTGACTGCTGGTCGATAAATCGACCACCCCCGCAGGCAACGTAAAGTACAATATAAAATTTTTTTCTCATTTTCCAAGAAAACTCTAGAGGGTATTTCTATGTAATTTCTCGCGCTGAACATGAAAAAAATAGTAAAAAAATCCTAGAGATAATCTTGACCTTGAAAATCTATTTTTCAAGGTCAAATTTTTTTTCTAGTATAGATAGAATTTTTTGAAGATTTTCGTACTTAGTGTCATGGACTGAATCAAAAAAAATTTCTGAAAAAAATAGCTGAGGTACCAATGATCTTAAAAATTCACATTCAAGGTCGCATTCACTTCTAAAACAAGTGCAACAAACATCTGCTACATTTGTCAAGATGTCAAAAAATATTCTGACATTCGCTCTTAGCATAACCCAGGATCAACGGCGTGGACGTGGCGAAAAGGTGATCCCATTGGGGTGCTTGATTTCCGTGAGTCTCCTTGCCTCTCACGTTTCAGGGTGCTTGATCTCCGTGAGTCCCCTTGCCTCTCACGTAGGAATGATTGGCTCTACGGTAATGTCTCTTTTGTGTGGTACTCTTCAACGCATGGTGCTGCGCATAGAGGAGTTTCACTACTAGGGCAAATGTATGTCGTTCTACGTGAAGTCTTACACAAAGAGCACAAGTGGCATCTTCGAGTTGTACCTTGCCTCGGGAAATGGCGGCCAACTAATCGAATGAGAGAGTCATTGTAAGGAGAGATGCTTGCAGAAGGATCAAGTTTCAGTAATGATCTAGCAACCTGTAATCTAAATGAAGGAAATGATATAGCTTTCACGTTTCTCATTTTATACAACGCATAAGCATTGGATAGACAAAGATCAATAAGATGAAAAAAAAGCTTTCGATACCATTTCATTGTTTTTCACACTGTTTCTGTTATAGATAATTGATTATAATCGTGGAGACACCTTGGCTTTATAATATCTTTATTTGTTAGGTAACATTTTTTTCCAGTTGCACAGAATTCAAGTTCGTGCACAGTTGCAAGCATACAAACGCTACGTTTATCTTCCCACCTCACTGCCATCCACACATCGTTGTGAGAGACTTGTACTTTACCTCGAACTAACTTGCTTTCAAGCTTTGGCATTCCCTTTCTATTTGCTTTCACTGTACAACACATACCTGTATCACGATCGTGTAAAAAAGTGGGAGATGTATACTAATTGTCTATGTATACATCAGGACCCTTATAAAAATAAGATTGTAAAAAGTGAGCTACAATATCGCCAGTAACACCCAAATCAAACTTTTGATAATCAGTGTCTGCGCCAGTATAAACAATAAAACCCAACACGAATCCCGTCTCGCAGTCTACAATCATGAATAGCTTGATGCCAAAGCGGTTTCTCTTCAAAGGAATGTGCTGCTTGAATCGAAGCCTACCTTTCCATAATAATAGACTTTCATCTATGCACAGATTTTTTCCTGGAGTAAGAACTGCTGAAAATTTGCTTTGCACGTGTTCAATTACAGGCTTTATTGTCACTAAAGGATGATTTTCGATTTCTTCACTATTATGAAAATGTAAACATCGTAGGATGTGAATATATCTATCGCGAGGCATTATTTGGCCAAAAATTAGAGTGTGTAGCAAAAGATCTGTGGACCAATAACTTTGTAAATCGCCTTTACAGACATGGCCCATTAGAATGGAAAGGCCTAGAAAAGTTTCCAATTCTGTTTTTGTGACAGGGGACCACGCTTTCATGTGGGAAGAACGAGTTATGGGAATTTGAGTTGCATAACGATTGGTTTCCTCTACAATTTTTTTGAGCAAAGAAGAATCACGAAAGTAATTGAAATAATCAATTGGTGTATTTTCTGAAAAAGAGATATTCGAATTTATTTCGGAGCTACCTTAAAAATCTTTGATTGATGGATAAAAATACGCGACCTCAAACAATTAAGTTTCCTTATAAGAAAAGTCTTCCAAATTGACTTCCCCGATGTCTTCATTTTCTGCTCCATTGTCTAAAACCTCGTTTTCTAATACTTCATTTTCTGGTTCGGACTCGCCACTACTCCAAGCTTCATGTTCAGCCATTTTATAGAAGATAGAATATTACACTATTCAATAGTGTAATATTCAAAAATTGAAAATAGTAAAAATTTTATATTGTGCAAATCCTGGAGACTAATAAGTTATGCATTTTGAGATTAAAATATTTTTGAAGATTAGACGAGTTTCTGCAATAAGTGATGACATTTATTTCGTACCCAGTTGACGAACAACAAAGATATACCAACTCCCAGACCGAAATAGTAAAAAACAGATTTTGTGTTTACGTCATTGATTTCAGATCACGCAGAAAATGAATGCCGCAGCATTTTAGGTAACCTTCAAAAATAAGGTTGAAGCTCGATATTTTGTTTTGAAAACTAAAATTACATCGCGAAACAGACATTTTCATGAACAAAGATAATTTTAGGATTTTTTTATTTTTTTCCCCGTTTTGACCTCATCAATAACGCTAAAAAGCTAGATTGAACTTTCGCTTATGCAAATAAAATACAATATGACCTTGATTGTAAATTTTCAAAGTTAAGGATACCGCAGTGATTTTCTAAAGTATTTTTTATAAACAGTATATAAAATTACGAAAGAAATCACTCTAAAATTCTCGCTTCTACTAGGGATGAAATTTGACCTTGAAATACCTATTTTCAAGGTTGTGATGCTGGTTTATAATTCTATATAATAACAAAAAAAAATTATTTCCGGACCCAGACATCATCGAAAAAATAATATTAATTTATTCGTCCTTATAACCCGGTAGACTCATCCAGAGGAAGTCCCGTTGAATAAAATAAATAGTTCCGGATGTCTATTAAACCGCGATAATGAATATTAACACTCCTAACGAAAATGTAGATCTATAAAATTATATTACGGGATCTAAGAGTAGATCCAGTGGCACCACTAACCACGAGAGAGAGAACGTTAATTTTTAAATAAGTTAAATAAATAATTTAACTTGTTAATAACGCGCACTAATTACTTAATATTGTCCCCACTGATACATAAATCACTTATTATATTAATAAATAAAATAACTCACCAAAATATGAAATAATTAATGGAAAAAATAATACTCGGATAAAATATATTAATTATATGTATACATGTATTTCCCTGGTTTATTTCCTCCTTAATTGGAAATTATTCTCCTTAATTATGCGAAAATAAATCCAAATCCTCCTTAAGAACAGAAAAACGCTGAATACTGTAATCTACAAAAAGCAATACTAAGAAAATAATAATCTTTGAGCGATCGATAGGATCAGAATACAACACTGCTTGTGCGATCGATAGGATCAGAATGGCGAGGATCCGTTTTCCGAACCACGCCAGACTTCTTCCCCAATTTTCTATCTCCCTCAATCTCCTAATATCCCTATCTGTTTTCTCTCTCTCGTTACCTATGAGGGATCCGGCAACATTATAATTATCCAACCCTTCCGTATCCGTCACAGGTGTAATATAGCTACCCATATTTACCCCACTATAAATAAAAATGACAACTAATTTGGATAAGTTGCGTAAGTATCATTGTCCCAACTAGTATTTCGACTTTCCGTATTTAAGGTAATTACAGTCATATAACGTAATATGCTGATATATTTACCCATTCCGAAGTCTTATCTCTAATAAAATCATCTATTGATTGGTTCAATAAATCACTAAATTATTCTCTAGTTAACAGCGCGAAATTCGAATATAAATTTATCTCCTTACTATTATACACATGTTCCCCCACTATCCGCGTTCCGAATTCCCTAGACTATATGCGCGCGATCCCCGTATCGATACGAGCGTGGACCGCGTGTTCAGTGTGCGCGCGCTTGTATCTAGATCGATTCAAGATGGCGACAACTGAGCGCGGGCCGGCACGTAAACAACGTGCCTCGCGACCGTTTCCCCGGGTGTGCGCGATCCCCACCGTCGGGAATACTACCCGGGTACTACCGCGGAGTGGTGCGCGTACGAAGGTGCGCGCACGCACCTACCAAGGCTCCACAGGCAACGCAGCATACGGCGAGACTTCCCCAACACCGCTGTCAACAACCGCTTACAGAGAGCATTTACCTTAACAAGTATAAACCACTGTGTGCAATCGTAAGTATTTTTTTTATAACTTTATATAATTTTAATAATTAATTATATTTAATAATCTAACATTTACTTCCCTTTTAACAATCCTCTCTCTCCTTAACACACAACACTCCTTACTTTGTTTATTCCTGTCTAAATAATAAGTATTTATATTAATTTAAATTATTATATATAAACTATTTATACTAATTCCACCTGTTCTTTATCCCTATTTAATACTCAATTATTAGAGTATCTAGCACCCCAAAGGGAACAGATTTTACTACGTCCACATCGTTGTTCCTGGGTAACGCTAAGTGTAAAAAAAGACCTCGCAATGACCTTGAAGGTTCAAACTTACAGATTGGAGTTAATCCATAGCAGGTTCGAGTGAAATTTCCCGCTCTTTTGATTGTTGTTGTGAAAAATAGCCGTTTTCATTAAAAAAAGTTAACCTTCGAATGACCTTCAAGGTCTAACGCTAGGTCAAATCCAAGGTCACCATTGGATACCATTATTACAAGAATTCCCTTGACCTTTTTAATACCCCTAAGACAAATAAGTACAGATCGGAGCCGATACATACCTAAAACTTAATAACCTTCAGCAGAAGGTTCAAGGTCACCTTGACCTATGACTTGAGTACATGTTTAGACGTAAAATTTCTCGCTCTTTCGATTGCTGTTGTCAAAAATAGGGGTTCCTATTTAAAAAAACAAAGTTGACCTTGAAATGACCTTGAATGACAAGTTGAAGGTCAAATCCAAGTTCACCACTGGATTCGTCGTAAAAAGTTACTTAAGGAATGACCTTCACCTTTTTTAAAAAAGCTTTTACCTGGAATATTTATTGGGTGTATCGTTACTTTTAGGACACCCTGTATAGGTCATCAAATCTACAAAGTCTTTGATTTGTTATCGGTCAAACCTTGTTATAAGTGTGGACGATTTGGGCATAGCACTACTAAATGCATTGGGGAGACCAGCCAGTGTCAAAATTGAAAAATGCTATTTAATATTAACAATTAATCATTTTTTGCATAATAATTGAAAACATTTCATATTTTTTTTTTATTCTTGATTTTGTGCACTCTTTTTCCTGGCACTTCCTACCGTTTATCCCGTGGGGACTTTAACGGTGTCCACCTACCACCTATGTGTGGGTGCTTTATCCCTCTCTTAAAAACCCCACCATCTCGCATTCGCCCGGGGTTATGCCCGTGGATGAGGGAAACCTGTGAAGCAGGGAAAACCTCACCCGAGATGGCCGGTGTATTCGAAACATTCTTTTTGGGTGTCAAAGTCACATTGCGTAGGCCTTGACACCGAAACCGAATGTTTCACAAGAATGGTGTCACCCATCCAAGTACGAACCGCACTCAGTGCTGCTTAACTTTCGTGATCGGCCGAGGTGCGTCTCCGCCACTCCGCCACCGCGTCGGTTGAAAACATTTCATAATTTTTTAAACAAATTATATTATTATTAACTTTTATTTAAAAATTTCCAATTTATGTCACATAACTATTTTAATTCATTATGATACTCCACACTCTGATTTTTTCCATAATGGACGCACCGCAGGATATCACAGGAACCATTTCATCGAATAGACTGAAATTTTAACAGTAACTTTCAAATATGTGTTAAATAGAGTTGATCGCAGGTTACTTAATTCTACGATAAATTGAAGTAGCATCTACAATTGTTCGCTGCAAGAAGTCACAATCAAAGAGATAAAAAGTACTGTTGACAACAATGAAGGATATTTTTTTGCCGCATAAGCATATTGTAAAGTGGAATAATACGACGTGAATCAGGCAAGGTTTCGACGAATCAGCTTGTGGTAATAATGGACCTTCTCTGAATCAATGTTTAGAAACCAGATCAAAGCTGATTGAACTTGTGCCAAGTCTTCTTCAACGATTGAGGGAAAGTGAAATAAGTATAACAGCTGACGTAGCTAAACTATTTTTGCAAATTGGCGTGTCACCAGATGACTGTGATGTGCTAACCTTTTTGTGGTGGAGTAAGTCACAGCCTCCTGAACACACTGGACTTGAACCAGAGATGGGTTGCATTAAAATGACAAAGAAAACTGGAGGTGGCATTTGATTTCTTATTACGTTATGATGAAAAAATCGTTCGAATTAAAAACCTAGCTGATCCTGTTTCGAATGTATGCATACCTTTCACTTTTTACGTAGTTTATCTCTTCATAAGATATAGTATAGATATAACATATATTATTTCCACACCATCTATGAGATGAATATCACGGTACGTTTTTTTTAAAGTGGTCTCCCCTATAGGCCTAATCCACTATACATACACGTATACAACTAAATTATCTCAATTATAGTAATAGATTTTTGCGAGTGTTGGGAAGAAAACGTAACCACTGCTTATAAATAAATAATCTACGAAAGATGGATCATTAATAACGTTTATTTTTAATCTTTCCCAACACATTGAAAATTCTCGATGTACGAATTCCCCGGCTTGCCCAGACCATACGCCCAAGCCATCATTGCTTAAGTACAGAAGGCCATCCTTCAAATGATCCAAAAGAACATGGATTTTTAATGTCTTTGATACTCCCGTACTATCAAAAGCTGTGCATAATTCCCTTAAATTTTTATCAGTTCGCTCGTATCAGCCTTTTTTGTAGAAAAGCAAGTTTATACAATCTTATTCATTGCCTCAAACGTAGCAATAGAAGGCTGCAATCGTAAAGATTTACCTTCTTTATAAATTTCAAGGTTGTTTAACCCATCAGCATTTTTTATGAGCATTCTGCATGTATTACCCTCGAAAATTTTACCATCGTGGTTTTTATCAACTAGTTTTAATTTTTTCGGCCAAAGCAGAGCATTTTCACGACCTACAGCCAGAAGTACAAAAATAAGTGATTTACCAATCCTTGCAATAAATGCAATTCCGGACGACGGCACTTGTTAAGAACGTACTGTCACGCCGCACTGGGGATCAAGGTGCGTGTGATAGTATCTGTACTAGGATTTGTATAAATAGAGAATTTATTGATTAAGTACAAATAAATAATATACGGGTGCCATCGCGTTCGCGGCTACATATGCAGCTGCTAGATTGTTATGAAATAATGCATATATTACGGCTCAAATGCTGGGACTCCAAAATATTAAATTAACGACGATATAACGGTTACACGATCGGATACTCGTTCGATAGCCGTAAATGGCGACGACCGGCAACGTGTGCGGATACGCATGAAAGGGTAATAGCGGTACACACACATACTATGAGGAGAGGAACACGGGTATTTGATATAGCACGTTTACATGAACTTTGCAGTGCCCCGATGCACGCTTCCAATCTCTTTTTTTCGGTGACGAAAATCGGTAAAAACGTCTATCGATTTCTGCTCACGATCGTCTTCCCGAGCTCTCTGACTTCGTTCCCCGAGAGCGCCGCGCGCATGCGTCGCGACGGTCCCCGTGCAGTGCGAGCGCGGCCTTATGGCGAGTGCGGCTTGATGTTACTGTCGGCGTTCTTCTATACGGTTTGGTCGAGGCAACGACGACGACGAACTGGCGACGACGAGGGCTGCTGCTGTTAGTAATTATTACGCCATTCCCTTTAGCTTTATCGGCTAATAAGTCGCCGAGTTGGTTCCAGGTAGACGGCGAACAATACTGCCGTGACTGACGAATCTTGGCTGCTTGGCGTTTGCGAGTGCGTATCGCTTTCTCTCTCTCTCTCTCTCTCTCTCCCTCCGGATGTTGCTCGGATGTTGCTCTTCAGGACTACTGCGCGGCTACTTTTACATGGTAAGAAGTAACTTGCCAGGCGCCTCAATACTTAGTTAGTATATGTGAGCAATGTTTATGCTCACATAACCTCTAATCCTGGCTGCTATCCTGTGCACAGTCTTGTATACTCCTATCTACTCCTTAGTACTGGAAAACATACCTATTAACATGCTTTATAGGGTGATCTTCATTGTACGAGCTTGTTGCTGCTGTGTGGCTCTTTCAGTACTGGAGCTACTCCAGATATACTGCTGTGACTGTTACAAGAGCAGTCTTCCCTGGCCTTGGACATCGGTGTCCTGTCTGTGCTCCTGCGCTGACTTCCAACTCAGCTGATGTCTCCAGGGCTTTCCGAATGCTGTTCGCTCTGTACGTGGTCTCCGGATAGCTAGGTGGTCTCCTCGACTCCTGGGTGACTGCTAGCTCCGCTTCAGTTCAAGCGTGTACTGTGTTATGCTCGGTTTTAGGAGTGCTTTGTAACGCTGCACTGGGGATCAGGGTGCAGGTTAATGAGGGTCAGCAAGTACTTATTAATAAAATAGATATTTATTAATACTAATATAAAATGACTAAGGGTGGGCGCCAGCCGCGTTAACTCGCGACGAATCTCTATAACACGCGGGTTATCGGTAAGTACTTGGAGCTGTGCTCCGCTATTATAATCCCGGTTCGCTGTAGGGGGGAGGAAGGGGAAGGATGGGACGGACGGGATGCTCGCACGCACCTTCTGCGGTACCCGGCGGTACCGTCAGCAGGGAAGTAATAGTTCACCAACCTTTTCGTCGTCTCCGGAACACCAGGTTGGGACGCTATTGCTCTCTCTCTCTTTCTCTCTCGCTTTGCTCACTCGTACTCGATTTCTCCGACTTCGAGGCACAAGACACTATATCGGGCTATCGATAGATTTGTCCGTTCAGGACGGCGGACCGTAGAGCTCTGACTCTCGGCGTGCTCGAGAGCCCCGTGTTCGTACCGCGCGCCTGCGCAGTACGTACTCGTGCGCGGCACCTCGATCTCGCGTCGTGCGAGCGTGTTGAGTGCCGCGGTGTTCAGGCTGTATCGGTACGAATCGGCTGTATGGTGCTGTATGCCGTGATGACAACCTGGTGCTGCTGCCGTCTCGGAGACGAGGTGCAACCTCTTCCCAGGTTACTAATAACTCATTAGCTATTAACTGCGTTCTTCAACGGGTACGGCATGAGTTTCAGGTACGAAGCTCACCCGCCGTCGCTTGCTGCTCGAGGCCGAGTCACCCCTCTCTCTCCTCGACGACGTTGACCTCGTTGATGACTAGCCGCTCCGTCTACGGCTCTAGGTGGGTACTTGGTCGTGAGGTTTACACACATGTGTGTGTTTGTATGAGTTATTGTCCGAGATATCGGCTGTACACGTTGTTTGTGTACATTAACCTAACCTCAATTTACCCTATGATGTTCCTTGTACAGCTGTAGTAATTATATACAGCTGTACATATCTTTCCTTGTCTTTTGTCTTCTTGGCTATGGCTATTTATTCTCTTCCTTGCTCCTTACCCTATTGCTGTGTTTTTGTTCTTATTAACATCTCTCTTACATCTGTATCTTGCTTGGCGTTGGAGGTTCTTCGGCTTCCTGCCTGGGTACCACCTCATCGCTTTGGCTGCTAGGCTGTGAGGCTTCGGAGGGTCCTGGAGGCTTCCTAGTGATCGCCTCCCTTGAATATCCTGTTTGCTGTGCCAGACTCGGAGGAGCCCACCTGATAATCTGAGCTCGCCCAAGATCCTCATCGCCAGGACCACCTCAGTGTGTGTGCTGTGCTTGGGAAAGAGTAGGCAGGACGTAGTTAATGTGCGGGTAGGTAGCTAGGGAATAGTATATGGGTAGGTAGGGTAACTAGGGATTCGTCTAGCTTATCCGGGTAGGTAGGTGTTTGTCAGGGGTTCTGTCGCTCGCTCTTGACATGTGCCAAGCACATTGTCACAACTCCCCCCCACCAAACCGAAATTACGCGGAAGTCGTAATTTCAATAAAATGCTAACAGTAATGCTAAGCTAAACAAAAAATAAAATAACAAATGCTGCTAATTACTATTTTGCTTAAAATTTCCTATGCTTATGTAATGCTAAAGTTGGGGGGGGGGTAATTACGCTTGCTTACTTAATAAATATCCAAACAGCCGGTGCTATTGGTACGGGGTATAAGTGTATAGTCTCCTTGACTAGCTGCTTGGCTGGAAATCTGTGTATGTATACGCGCTGTATGGTGTATAACTTTTAGCTGCTTTTAAATAATTTAAAATTAATTTTACTATAACGACGACTGGCCCCAATACATAAAATATACATAATCATATAGAATATTCGCTTTGTTTGAGAGCTCTATCCCTACTTGCGATACTCTCATACCTCATACATACATGATGGCAGTCATACTCATACTGTTATACAAATTAATATATAAATTAGGAATTAATGAAAAATAATAGAATAATAAACATGAAATAATATAAAATACAAAAAGAAAATTAATAAGGTGTGGTGAATTATTACCTTCTGCTGCTTGTGAGTTCCTCGTTTTGAACTCTTTCAATTACCGATTCATTTAATAATTACATATAATTTAAATTATTTGCTCTGCTTTCCTCACCACCCTTATTGTTTGGGAAACTTTGCCATTTTGGGTTAATAAACTACTTCTTATATCAGCTGTTGTTTAGGGACGGGACATGGGATAAGAGGAGAAAAAAAAAATTTCTTATAACTATTTGGTTAGGGTCTTAATAACTATACTACATTAATTGAACAATATAGTATTTTTATTTGCTCAAAATAATTATATTTTTATATTTTTGCCATCTGGTTAGCGCTGCTGTATGGAGGGAAATGGCGTGGATGGTTTTAAAAGAAAATTTATTTCATCTCTCCCATTTTCCTCTGCATTTTCCAATAGCTGTCTGAGCAGCGGGAACAATTTTTGGAGAATACTCCCTTCCTCCCGCAGTTTCTGCAGAAAACTGCGTTTGGAGAAGGGCAGTTCCTCCAGCTATGTCCCAGTCCCCCGCAATTCCAACACCCCGGGCGACATTTGCTCGGGTTGGGGCGGGACATACGTGCTTCTGCCGGGATACTCCCGCTCGTCCTTAGGATTGTCCCCGCTGCGGCAGACTGTGTAGAGGTGCCGGGGAGGTCCATGAGAGAGGGGAGGGTTGTAGGGGGCTGTACTGGTTGGGACATAAGGGATGGTAGAGTCGTGAGGGCGGATGGTTGCGGTTCTTTAAATTTTCTTGGGTAAATTGGCTTTTGCTCTACGTAGTTTGGCGTGCTGACTTTATTTAGCTTGAATTTCTGCTTTTTCGGCGATTCAGCCCTTTGCTCATTTCTTTGTGTTTGCTGCCAATAATTGCTACTTTTCTTATTCTTTACAGCTTCGTTGTTCTGCTGCTTAGGTTCTTGCTTAGGAGGTACTGTATTTTCCTTGCTGCTTGAGGGCTGTTCGGCTTCCATGGGTACTGGTGCTGTATTTTCTTTTGTGGATAGCTAGCTATGAGTGCTATAGACTTTGCAGGTACTCCAATATCTGCCCTCTGCTCTGAGGAAACTGCTACTGATTTACGGGTATACCTGAATGCTGGATTAAACATACTTTGCTGCTGCTGTATGTTTAGGTTATTTGGGATTGAGTACGTTTCGTTGTTCTCCTTATGCACTGGCGATCTGCTATGCTGTCTATGTTGCTGTTGGTTACTTTGCTGACTGCTATTTTGTTCTATCAGTTTGCTGTATAACTGCTGCATTTGCTGTATTTGCTGCTCCAATCGTCTGAATTATTGATCGTATTTATTTTCGAGCTCTTTGTCGGTATTTTGCGTCTCTTTTGGAACGTTGGGTTCTGTAACTCCATTGTCTTCCCAATGGATACTCTGTACAATCCTATGTACATTGCTCAACTGTGTGCTGCTTGTGGGGTTATGTCTGTTTTCGCGTGCCTGATTGACTCTTTTTCCTTGGGTCGCTATTTCGGGTTCTTCATTGCTGTGTGGCGTATTTGCTCGGCTTACTGGTATAGGTGCGAGTGCAATAGGGGAAAAAGGGCTTGTGCTTATTGGACGAAAAGCTGAGGGTTGGATAGTTTGGGTTGATCTAGGTCGGGTATCTGTATAAATGTTGGTACTGTATGTGGTAAGTGGAGCTGTATATTGGGTAAATGGGTTATCTATTAGGTCTGGGTTGGTGGGAGATGAAGGGGCTAATGTGTGGGTAGGATAATAGGAAGTCGAATTTATGCTCAACTGCGTCGTCGTTAAGCTTGGGACTGTATGCGTTAATTCCATCATCGAATTATCGCATACTGGTGACGGTGGACTCAATCTATATGCTGTAGATTGAGCTTGAGGACGATTTGCTGCGCTGCTTATCCTTAAATTTTCATTATTTAATCGCTGTAAATTTTCTCTCGCGTTGCTGTTTTCCCTTACAGCCGATTGCATTTTCGATCCGTATTCCATTTCCGGTAATGACAACAAATTCTCATTACTTATGGAGATTGGATCTCGGTACTGTCCTCTTGATTGACCGGTTGGCAATTGAATGTAAAGCATCCGTCTTGCTTTACTGCTTCTTTCTGGGGCTGTATCTATAGCGATAGTGGGGATATTTCCTCTTTCTGAATGCGTTAGTGATAAATCTGTTTCAATAATTGAGTTAGCCTCGTCTACTGCTGCATTCCAGTCAGCAGACGATGGTCCGAAATTACGTCTAATTTCGTACCTAGCTAACCTATCTCTAATAATTTTGCTATCTGCGTCTATGTTTATTCCGACTTTGCTCGCGTATACCGTGATTCTACCATCACTGGTATTATTAATGCTGCGTCTTATTACACCGGCACCTACTGCTGGTTGTAACACCAATAAGTCTTCTCCCAATATTAAATCAAGGTCATCACCGTTGTGAGACATTTTGAATTAATTTATTGTAGCTTATTTTCTCTTAATAATTAATTAAATATTATTATTGATAGCTCTTATTAGCTCGATTGCCGTGAAATATATTAGCTCTTGTTTAATTGTACCTAATTTAAATTAAACATACCAAGCAAAAATCAAAAAATATTAATGAAATGAAAGAAAAACAATTTTCAAGCTAATCTAATTAAATCAGATTCACTGTCACTAAGCAATCCACAAACAGCAAAAAAAAAATTAAATAAGCTTGCTTTATTATCAGCTGGGCAGTATAGAAAATAAATACAGCGGGAAATATGTATATATGTATGGGTTCAATTATTATATTATCTCTTATACAGCTTATTATTCTGCGAAATTAATATATACAGCTTTTACTACACACCTGGTATTCCTTAAATTTTTAATATTAATACTACTTCACTCAATCAGTATTGGGGTATATGTGCAAGGGACGTGCAAATTATGCTTATATAAATAAAATATACACTGGGTTAGGCAGGCAGCAAATAACAATAAACAAAAATTATGCAGTATTATTTTATAACTATTATTATGGGGAGCAATGAGGGAGAAATTAAATTTTTGTTGCAATTGGTATAGCTGGTCAAGCTAAATTGATTATTATTATTTATTGAGCTACAATAAATAACACTAGCAAAATGTGTGATTATTTTCAATCAGCCTTAATTATATATAAGCAAAAGAAAAACACAATTTAATCAAACGTGATAATAGCAAGGGAATATTCAATATTGTTAATAAGTATATATGTCACCAAAGAAAATTAATATGCTTAAAAAAAAATATTAATAATGCTCAAAGCAGCTTAAATTATTATTATAATTATTAAATGCAAATTGTTTATCAATTTTATAATTACACAATTTAAACAACAAAAAAAAATTACAAATATTTGGTTATTACAGCTGTATGGGTTAGAAGGAGAGGGAAAATGAATTATTTATATTTTTATTAACCAGCGTACCCAAAAAAAAACAACTATTCATAACCAAATATCCAAGCAGTGCAAATAATATATTCAAAAGAAAAAACAAATTTATATTTTCCGTGCACGTGCTCGATTATTAATTATAACAATGGCCGTTAAAATGGCCGACCGGCTTCTTCCGGTGTGTGTGTGCGAGCTTGCTTGAGGAAAGGAAAAGGCTATATGGCCGCTTATTTGCGTCGTGCTTCGACGCTTACAAAAATTCTATTCGCACGCTTTTAATACACAGAGAGAGAAAAAAAATTATTATTTACGCCAATTTAATGCTGCTACTATTTATAATTAACTTTAACAAAGATCCCTTAAAACAACCATGTTGGGTGCCAATGTAACGCTGCACTGGGGATCAGGGTGCAGGTTAATGAGGGTCAGCAAGTACTTATTAATAAAATAGATATTTATTAATACTAATATAAAATGACTAAGGGTGGGCGCCAGCCGCGTTAACTCGCGACGAATCTCTATAACACGCGGGTTATCGGTAATAGGACGCTATTGCTCTCTCTCTCTCTTTCTCTCTCGCTTTGCTCACTCGTACTCGATTTCTCCGACTTCGAGGCACAAGACACTATATTAAGCTATCGATAGATTTGTCCGTTCAGGACGGCGGACCGTAGAGCTCTGACTCTCGGCGTGCTCGAGAGCCCCGTGTACGTACCGCGCGCCTGCGCAGTACGTACTCGTGCGCGGCACCTCGATCTCGCGTCGTGCGAGCGTGTCGAGTGCCGCGGTGTTCAGGCTGTATCGGTACGAATCGGCTGTATGGTGCTGTATGCCGTGATGACAACCTGGTGCTGCTGCCGTCTCGGAGACGAGGTGCAACCTCTTCCCAGGTTACTAATAACTCATTAGCTATTAACTGCGTTCTTCAACGGGTACGGCATGAGTTTCAGGTACGAAGCTCACCCGCCGTCGCTTGCTGCTCGAGGCCGAGTCACCCCTCTCTCTCCTCGACGACGTTGACCTCGTTGATGACTAGCCGCTCCGTCTACGGCTCTAGGTGGGTACTTGGTCGTGAGGTTTACACACATGTGTGTGTTTGTATGAGTTATTGTCCGAGATATCGGCTGTACACGTTGTTTGTGTACATTAACCTAACCTCAATTTACCCTATGATGTTCCTTGTACAGCTGTAGTAATTATATACAGCTGTACATATCTTTCCTTGTCTTTTGTCTTCTTGGCTATGGCTATTTATCCTCTTCCTTGCTCCTTACCCTCTTACTGTGTATTTGTTCTTATGAAGTATTCCTTTTACAGCTGTATCTTGCTTGGCGTTGGAGGTTCTTCAGCTTCCTGCCTGGGTACCACCTCATCGCCTTGACTGCTATACTGTGAGGCTTCGGAGGGTCCTGGAGGCTTCCTGGTGATCGCCTCCCTTGACCACCTCAGTGTTGTGTACTGTGCTTGGGAAAGGGTATTTAGTATGTGAGGGTAGGCAGGGCGTAGTTGATGTGCGGGTAGGTAGCTAGGGAATAGTATATGGGTAGGTAGGTGTAGCTAGGGACTCGTCTAGCTTATCCGGGTAGGTAGGTGTTCGCCAGGGGTTCTGTAGCTCGCTCTTGACATGTGCAAAGCACATTGTCACAACTTACACCAGCGGTCTGGGCCAATAATCTAACCACCGGCATTCGAAAGCTCTCGAAAAATGTGATCATTTGAGCGGTATTAGATCAAAATCGATTGTGGCGTGGTCGCCTTTTTTGATATTCAATATTTCCGGGAGTCCTATCTCTTCGAGATTTTAAAATTAAGAATTGTAACCTAGGTAGATAAGTTCTAAAGATTAGTTTGAACAAAAGTTGTTTCTAATATTTTTTCAAAAAAATCAATAGATTTTGAGATAAATAGCTTTGAAAATTGAAATTTTTCTAAAAAATTGAAAAATTTCCATTTTTTATGGTAAAATAACTCTCAGGCAAATTATTTTTAACACCTAAAAATTTTTTTCTATCTTCTGAAAGATATTTCCAGCCTGTTTTCAAATTTTAGAGCGATTTAAAATTTTCATCGTACCACTTGACGTGAAATAGCCCATATATATATATATATATATGTATGTATGTATGTATACTTATGCAGACATCAGAGGTAATCAGCTTCTTAGATTTTTAACAAAATCACCACCCCTCGGCTTATCCGATTAAATCGGGCCGAACTTACTTTTAGTTTATAGGATTATTAAATAATTGAAAATCAGGACGTAACCTCTAAAAAACAATTTGGAATTTGACAATTTTTGAATAATCCTATAACCCAAAAGGTTAGTTGAGTACTACTATGTACCAAAAAGTCAACTTACGTTTCCAAAAGTGTCCACATAACTCTACTTTTATTTATATATATATATATGGGTGGTTCTCTGTGGCATCGAAAATGAAAAAAATAAATATTGCTATAACTGTGGGAATATGTTTTAGAGGTATCCAGTAGTTCTCCTGAATTTTTTCAGATTTTTTCTGGGCTATTATATTAAGTTACAGAGAGTCAAAGTTGACATTTAAGCAATTTTTTGCATTATATGTCCACTTTCATGAATTTTTAGCTCCCAGGGGATGCATTTTCACTAAAAACATAACTAAGATTATTTTTTTGTGAAATTTTCCGAACTTTTCATTAAAAATACTTTTAAAGACATAAATGTATGCTGTCACACTCTTGTAAGCCATTTAAACCTTAAATAGTGAAAATCAGCAATTCTGCTCCGGACTCTGGTAACCTAATACTGTCTAAAAGATGTCTTTTTATAGTCAGAAACTGCCTAAAAATTTACAGAGTGGATCTAAATCATTAAGATCACTTATGGTAAAAATATCCGATAAAAATGCCCGAAATATTAATAGAAATGTATATTTGTTGCCTTATAACGATGAATCTATTAGCATGATTATTGCAAAAAAATTTATGCACTTACCTTGGAATGGTAGAAAAGTATCTCCACTTGTTTCACTATCCATCTAATCCCCTGTAGGCTGCTAAAATACAAATAATATTATACAATTATAAAAAAATAATTTTTAAACATTTCTAATGCTGGATTTTTAGTTTTACAACCATTACAAGAATTATGATACTAATCTGAAGGATTACTATAAAAGTATCAACATTATTATTATTATTATTATTATTCAGCAACATATTCTTTGAATTTCACAAACTTGTCACTGTCAATTAATTAATTACAATAACTGAACATTCGTATTTAATACAAAAAATATATCAAGAAATCAAATCTGAGATTATAATGATTAATATGATTAATTTTGAAAAAAACTTGAAAAAATTCACTTTTTGAGGTTAGAATAACTTCTGAGCTAATAAATTCCAGTACCTAAAAATTTTTTTCCGTATTCTGAAAAATATTTACACTGTATACCCAAAATTTGGTGCATTTTAAAATTTTGATCGGACCACTTAACGTGGAATACCCCATATATAAATAGATATTTATATATATATATATATATATATATATATATTGTTTTCTGCTTAGTCATCAAGTGATAACCATCGTAGATGTATCGTTCATCGTTCTCATAAGTTGGTTTTAAGCATTGTAGCAGTGGTAACGATAAAAGGTTGCGTGATGTCAGGTGCTTTAAGTACGGGCTCGGCAAAGACTTTCCTTCATTTTATTAAAAGCTTCATGTTGTTCCGTATTCCAAACAAATTTTTCGCCTGTCGTAAAAAATTTGGACAGTGGTCTAGCTATGTTTGCAAAATTAGGAACAAATCGGCGTTAATTCCCTACAAAACCTAGCCATTGCATAATTTTTTTGGCGTTAGTAGGTTCTGGATAATGACGAACCGACTCAAGTTTCTTGGGACCGATTATGATCGAACCGCTTCCGACGATCTGTCCTAAGATGGAAGCCTCGTGTTTTAAAAACTGGCATTCCCTCGGTTGAACTATTAGATTAGCTTCTAATAGGCGTTTAAGATCTCACCTTAACCGCTTGTTATGTTTGTCAAGAATTTCCGCGAAAATCATCAGATCGTCGAGATAAATTTCTATTTTTACCCCTTGTATTCCAGCTATAGCTAATGATATTGCTCTTGTGAATGTCGCAATAGCTCATTTCAATCCCTAGCCATGCAATTATATTGCAGATGGCGATGGTAATGATTTGCGACTGGAGCATTAAAAGCAATGTATGGAGCTAATGCTGGGCCCAACTCGATTTGGAAGTAACCCATTTTGAGATCCATTACGGTAATGTAGTTTGTTGCACCAAGATGTTCTAAAATGTTCTAAAATCTTTTATTTTGAATTGACGTACTTGATGTGAGCTCTATTTTGTGTGAAACTAAGTATGTAGCTGCTAGAGGTTCAACATCAGGGCTAAATAGTCCAGGAAACACTTTGATTATGCTGCGTGTACATGCGATTTTTCCTTCTTTACAACCTTCGAAATCGGCGAGAGACGTAATTTTATCTACGAGCTCTTTGTGCTGAACTTCGTTGCTTAATAACTTTGTATTGAGAAGCTGTACTTCATTATATAGATTTGGTTTTTTCTTCTTTTTCAAAAAAAGTTTCAAGCACACAGCATTATCTTTTTAGTAATTCATGTTGCCGTCCTCACCGGCTAAGTCTGGATTCCAATAACACAAAGCGTAGGTATCAAGGAAGATGGGACATAAATATGTTGGCGGATTACTGTTGGTCGTTGAAAAGAGATCTGCCAACAACCTCGATAAAACGGAAGCGTAAACCACGTCGTAGATCGTTTGACAATAAAATAGTTCTTTACCATAAAAAGGAGTAGTGGGCATGCAATTTTTATGGATATTTTGTTGCTTTTTTGCATTGTCCTACTAAATGACTAATCTTATCACTCTATTTACGTCCGTGACCTTCAACTGAACTTGACCATAACCTAATTGGTGTGTAATTACCAATGATAATGAGCTTCGCTCTTTCTCTCTCCCACTCTGGCACGCACGGGCCCCGCCGTGACGTCACCGCCGGGCTAGACACCCCATTGTCCGCACTAGACACCCCCATTGTCCGCGCCAGACACCATTGTCATTAGGCCACATATATAAAAGTTTATTTATTCATTCGCTAACATGTTTTAATTTATTTATTTATGAACGTACACATTTACAATTATATAAATATATTATTGTATGATTTTGAATGATTATAATTGGAATAATGTGTACAATATTATGCATAGTATACAAAAGATTACTGAAACATACTATTTACTGAGCTATAAAAATATTAATGAATCTTTCAAAAATAAAATAAGTTTAATCAAACGTTATATGACGCAAATGTTTTTAGTATCTCAATAGTTATTTATGCGCTAAGGGAGTAAAATAGACATTTCTTGACGCCCAAGTTTTGAAATGATTAATCACATTTTATTCCCGAAGGGCATCTAAAATTTTTCACCCAAGTCATCCTGGAAAAGGGTATTTTATTCAACAATAACGATAATTTTATTCTTCTTTCTTTTTATATCAATTGTGACAAGGTATGTAGTACCTGTCATAATAGTAAGCGAGCGAGTCCCAATACAAACTAGCCTACCTACCCTCACATCTCTAAGCCTACCTAGCCTACCCGAAGCTCCCTAAATCCCCAATACTTCTCTCAGTTCCCTCCACCTAGCACATGGAAGCAGCATGTCAGGAGAGGCGACACAACTTCCAGGAGGCTTCGCACCAGGACCATGAAGCAGCCTGCGATGGCCCAAGGTGCCAGATGAAGCAGCACGAGCAGCAACAAGACATCCAGGAAGCTGTGAAACAGTTAAATAATTAATAATAATCTTAATTAGAAGGAATCAAGGACGCATGTAGTTGCACATAGTAACTGACAGCTACATGCTAGGAGAGGATTGGAAGTGAGGTTATGGTAATCATAACATTACCATAACTCTCAATTAATAATTAGTAATCAATACGCAGCACTCCCTCGGGAGATAGATATTCACCTAGGAAGCAGCCAGAATCCCCGCAGCCACGCAGCACCAACTAAGAGCAGCAGTAAATGATCCGACGCGCACCAACTGAGCAGCCACCGTGAGAGCGAGTGAGAGAGAAGACTCGAAGATCGGCCGTCCCGTCTGCACCTGAAACAGAGTGTAGACTTACCGGGTTAACAGCATCACCGGGAACATCGTCCTCTCCGTGGGAAGCAGCGGCTGAAGCAACGTCGTCCGCCTCGTGTAAACATGGTCGCGAGCACTCGCGATACGGCGCGCGCGAGACGACGGCGGCCGACGGGCAACTCGACGCGAGAAGCTGCGCGCGCACGTCGGGCCCGAGCAGCGAAGCAGCGAACGAGCCCGAGCTCGTGAGAGCTCATCGGGACGCCATCGAGGCTACACCGGCCGACCGATATACAGATTCGTGATCTGCAACCGATCACCAGTTATAATTTCGAGTGTTTGTGTGTGTGCACGAGAGAGAGCAATCGAACGTAGAGCAGCAATCTCCAGGAGACGATCTCCACTGCAATAAGGTGGGTGCACGCCCTGCACCGGTATTCCGCAATCTCTCCTGACCGTAAGTGTGTTTCTCCTTTACTCCCCTCCCCTCCCCTCGCGCAGCAGGTAGCAGCAGCTTGCACGCTCAGCCGAGCATAAATAAATAAATTCGCCGCGATCGTACGCGGCTGGCGCCCAAACAATATTTTATTTTTATAATAAATTGATATTATTTTATATAAATTCATTCGTTTATTTCGCCTTTGTCGCCACGCCCTAATCCCCAGCGTAACCGTTATATTGGCGCCCAACGTGGTTTTTCAGCATCGGCAACATGCTTTTTCTATGTTAAAATGGCGTCTATGTTAAACGCGTTATCTAGCCGATATTGAAAAAGATATTACGGGATTTATTTTTATAATAGCAGCAGCAAAAGTTAAAAATTTGAAAAAAAATTTATAATTTTTATTATTTTGGTTTTTAGACGATCTTGTAGGGCAATTCACAGGGTGTTGAATAAATTTTAACACCTTTTCTTTTAATTAAAAGTTGCGACGTTTCGTCTGATATTTTTTCAGACCTCTTCTGGCACTAATTTATTAACAGAGACACAAATATTAACAATTTTTCAAATTGAACATGAACAACAAGAATAATTTTTTTTTTTTTTATATAAATAACACAAAAACGCAATAATTACCAATATTGAAAAAAGGTTAGCTCATTATCAAGCCATGTCAAGTCGGACTGACCGTTATAACAAGAAATAAACATATAGAGTATCTAACGCTCTTACAATTTTCCAAGAAATTCACAGATGATTAGTATATACATACGTATATACCTATATATACTGATTGTGAGTAATTTAAACAGCCGTTACAGTATGTTCTTATACAAGTAATTTAAACCCATTGTGTCTTCTTTTTTATTTAGTGTGTTTTTATGACTATTTATAAAAATCATTTCAGAGATTAACCGTTTTTTACGTACATTTTCTTTGTCTAATATTTGGACATTTTCAAAATCAAATTGATGGTTTTTATTCTTCATGTGTATAGCTACTACTGATTCAGTATTGTGTGATTTTTTATGTTCAGAAATTCTATCTTTTAACATTCGTTTAGTTTCGCCTATGTAAATCGATTGACAATTTTTACAGTTAAATTTATATACTACACCACATGTATTTAACTTGCTAGTAGAATCTTTACCTAATTTTATTACGGAATTTAACCTATTTTCGATTCTTGGGATGATGGCTATGTTGTACTTTTTTAACAATCTACTAATTTTATTGTGAAATTCTGTATGATATGGTAAGGGTAAGGCTGTAATTACTTGTTTTTTATTTTGTTTAACAACGTTGGTCAATCTTATTTTTCGTAACCTGGTGTTAATAGCATTATTAATAAAACATTTTGGATACTTGTTGTTTTGTAAGATGTTTTTGACAGTGTTTAAATTATCTTGGTGAAAAGTTGAATCTGATAGTAATATTGCTCGATCTATTAAATTATATATAATGTTCTTTTTTTGACGATCTGTATGATGAGAGTTGAAGTTTAAAACTCTGTCTGAATTCGATTCTTTACGATACCAGTTAGTTACAATTTTGTTGTTTATTCTCATTAAACTTAAGTCTAAGAAGTTAATTTTATTATTTGTTTCCAATTCATGTGTGAATTTTAAATGTTCGTTTTGATTGTTAAAAACACTAATAACTAAATCTATTTGGTCTCTTTTAACACATAGGATAGTATCGTCCACATATCTGTAGTAAAACAGTGGTATACAATTGTATGAGTTTTTTAATTTTAGTAAGCAAGCTTTTTCAAGGTCCTCCATTACAATGTCTGCTAGAATAGGTGAGATATTTGATCCCATCGGTGTTCCAAAAATTTGATGATAATATACACCATTAAATGTAAAAAACGTATTGTTAAATAAAAATTCTACAATATTGCGAATTTCATGGAACGGGATCTTACAAGTACTATTTATAGTTGAATAACGTCTGTCTAAACTATCTAAAACATCTTTACATGAAACATTTGTGTATAAAGAGACTACGTCAAGTGACAGGAAGATATAATCTTCAGGTAGCGATTTTTTTACCAACAAGTTCTTAAGTTTTAAACTATTGTCAATATGAGACTTTGGCAGTTTTAATTAAATAGACTAACAGTTTTTAATTCATTACATATTAGTTTTGATAAAAAATAAGTTGGGCTGTTTATGGTTGACACAATTGGTCTAAAAGGAATATCCTTTTTATGGATTTTTGGTAATCCATACGCTTTTGCCAAAGATGTATTAGTTTGTGTTAACTCATTATTGTGATAATTTTTTAGAAGTAAATCGTTGTCATTCAGTTTTTTTAAAATTGTATGTACATTAGATTGTAATTTTTTAATCGGATTCTTATTGACTATTTTATAAACTTTTTTATCATTGAATAGTGCTGTCATTTTTTCTAAATATTCTGATTTATTTAAACAAACTGTAATATTACCTTTATCAGCGTGTGTAAAAAACAGATCTGTATTTTCTTTTAGAAATTTTTTTGTGTTACTAAGTTTACTGATGAACTGTTTTTCTTTAAGAGAAATATGTGGTGTTATTTTCATTTCCTTTTTTATGCTTTTTACAACGACTTCTCGTATCTCATTTTTGGCTTCATTATTTATTTCTAATTTATCTAAATTTGTTTCAACGTTTTTGACTATGGAAATTACATCTTTTTTACACATATTTTTTTGTACGTTAAATTTTGGGCCTAAACTTACAATATCTGATACATCGTTCGGTATGGTCGTTCTTGTGAGATTTATTACATAATTATTATTGTTCACAATTGAATTATCTTTGTCAGTTTTTTCGTTTATTAAATAATTAAGTTTTTTGTGGTGTAAACTCTCTAATTTTAGAAACTTTTTTTCCACCTTTCTCTCAGTTAGAGCAAAAAATTGATTAAGAGTCGTTGGGCATATATTGCTTCGTTCTATCTTAATTTTTAGTTTATTTAATGATTTATGTAAATAGTTAATTTGTATATGTAAGTCTTTAATTTCAAATTTTAGTAATCTGTAGGATTGTTTGTTAACTTGATATGAAAATCGATATTTATAGAAACTACTAAAGAAGTTCAAGTTGAAAAACCGCTTACTCATGTTTTTAAAGTGATTCGGAATAATATCGTTGTGTCTGCATTTCAGAAGAAATAAACGCTTTGATTGTGTTTTGGCTAATAGTTGTCGTTCTTTTATCCAAGTCTTCAGAAATTTCGTCAATTTGTGTCCGTGTCTTCTAGAGATGTTTTTGAAAAATGATCCTCCCCTTGGAGACTGGTCGTTATTCGATCGTTGACCGTTATATAGTAGTGGATAGTCACCCTCCATTATTTTATTTTGGTTTTTAGACAAACAATCCTACAGATTACTAAAATTTGAAATTAAAGACTTACATATACAAATTAACTATTTACATAAATCATTAAATAAACTAAAAATTAAGATAGAACGAAGCAATATATGCCCAACGACTCTTAATCAATTTTTTGCTCTAACTGAGAGAAAGGTGGAAAAAAAGTTTCTAAAATTAGAGAGTTTACACCACAAAAAACTTAATTATTTAATAAACGAAAAAACTGACAAAGATAATTCAATTGTGAACAATAATAATTATGTAATAAATCTCACAAGAACGACCATACCGAACGATGTATCAGATATTGTAAGTTTAGGCCCAAAATTTAACGTACAAAAAAATATGTGTAAAAAAGATGTAATTTCCATAGTCAAAAACGTTGAAACAAATTTAGATAAATTAGAAATAAATAATGAAGCCAAAAATGAGATACGAGAAGTCGTTGTAAAAAGCATAAAAAAGGAAATGAAAATAACACCACATATTTCTCTTAAAGAAAAACAGTTCATCAGTAAACTTAGTAACACAAAAAAATTTCTAAAAGAAAATACAGATCTGTTTTTTACACACGCTGATAAAGGTAATATTACAGTTTGTTTAAATAAATCAGAATATTTAGAAAAAATGACAGCACTATTCAATGATAAAAAAGTTTATAAAATAGTCAATAAGAATCCGATTAAAAAATTACAATCTAATGTACATACAATTTTAAAAAAACTGAATGACAACGATTTACTTCTAAAAAATTATCACAATAATGAGTTAACACAAACTAATACATCTTTGGCAAAAGCGTATGGATTACCAAAAATCCATAAAAAGGATATTCCTTTTAGACCAATTGTGTCAACCATAAACAGCCCAACTTATTTTTTATCAAAACTAATATGTAATGAATTAAAAACTGTTAGTCTATTTAATTAAAACTGCCAAAGTCTCATATTGACAATAGTTTAAAACTTAAGAACTTGTTGGTAAAAAAATCGCTACCTGAAGATTATATCTTCCTGTCACTTGACGTAGTCTCTTTATACACAAATGTTTCATGTAAAGATGTTTTAGATAGTTTAGACAGACGTTATTCAACTATAAATAGTACTTGTAAGATCCCGTTCCATGAAATTCGCAATATTGTAGAATTTTTATTTAACAATACGTTTTTTACATTTAATGGTGTATATTATCATCAAATTTTTGGAACACCGATGGGATCAAATATCTCACCTATTCTAGCAGACATTGTAATGGAGGACCTTGAAAAAGCTTGCTTACTAAAATTAAAAAACTCATACAATTGTATACCACTGTTTTACTACAGATATGTGGACGATACTATCCTATGTGTTAAAAGAGACCAAATAGATTTAGTTATTAGTGTTTTTAACAATCAAAACGAACATTTAAAATTCACACATGAATTGGAAACAAATAATAAAATTAACTTCTTAGACTTAAGTTTAATGAGAATAAACAACAAAATTGTAACTAACTGGTATCGTAAAGAATCGAATTCAGACAGAGTTTTAAACTTCAACTCTCATCATACAGATCGTCAAAAAAAGAACATTATATATAATTTAATAGATCGAGCAATATTACTATCAGATTCAACTTTTCACCAAGATAATTTAAACACTGTCAAAAAAATCTTACAAAACAACAAGTATCCAAAATGTTTTATTAATAATGCTATTAACACCAGGTTACGAAAAATAAGATTGACCAACGTTGTTAAACAAAATAAAAACAAGTAATTACAGCCTTACCCTTACCATATCATACAGAATTTCACAATAAAATTAGTAGATTGTTAAAAAAGTACAACATAGCCATCATCCCAAGAATCGAAAATAGGTTAAATTCCGTAATAAAATTAGGTAAAGATTCTACTAGCAAGTTAAATACATGTGGTGTAGTATATAAATTTAACTGTAAAACTTGTCAATCGATTTACATAGGCGAAACTAAACGAATGTTAAAAGATAGAATTTCTGAACATAAAAAATCACACAATACTGAATCAGTAGTAGCTATACACATGAAGAATAAAAACCATCAATTTGATTTTGAAAATGTCCAAATATTAGACAAAGAAAATGTACGTAAAAAACGGTTAATCTCTGAAATGATTTTTATAAATAGTCATAAAAACACACTAAATAAAAAAGAAGACACAATGGGTTTAAATTACTTGTATAAGAACATACTGTAACGGCTGTTTAAATTACTCACAATCAGTATATATAGGTATATACGTATGTATATACTAATCATCTGTGAATTTCTTGGAAAATTGTAAGAGCGTTAGATACTCTATATGTTTATTTCTTGTTATAACGGTCAGTCCGACTTGACATGGCTTGATAATGAGCTAACCTTTTTTCAATATTGGTAATTATTGCGTTTTTGTGTTATTTATATAAAAAAAAAAAAATTATTCTTGTTGTTCATGTTCAATTTGAAAAATTGTTAATATTTGTGTCTCTGTTAATAAATTAGTGCCAGAAGAGGTCTGAAAAAATATCAGACGAAACGTCGCAACTTTTAATTAAAAGAAAAGGTGTTAAAATTTATTCAACACCCTGTGAATTGCCCTACAAGATCGTCTAAAAACCAAAATAAAATAATGGAGGGTGACTATCCACTACTATATAATTTTTATTATCTAATTTGTATGATAATAAGCAGCAGTGATTATAATATTAAAATAAAGTGTGAACGTCAAGCGTGACGGAGCAAATTATTTATAAGTATAAAAGCCGTAGCCATTTTCCCCTCCCCCCGCGTGAAGCACACATACGGGAAGGAGGAAGAAGCCGCGTGGCCATATTTTCGGCCATATTTAATTTGTAAACACGTGGAAAAATAATAGCCACACGTGATTAAATTTAATTAATTAAATAATTAAATAAATATAACTTGTTTTTTTTTCTTTATTATATATTTCGATAAAAATTTTTCTTATTTGTGCAGAATATTTCTTATACTTATTATTTTATAATACTTGTATCTATTTTATAACACGCAATATAACATTTTGTTCGCTTTTCCCGCCCTTCTCTCTTCGCAGCCATACCATATATTATTGTAAGCCGTTATTTTATTTTTGCATTGTGAAAATTAATATTTTTTTTTTGTTGATCAATATAATTTAGCCCTTACATATAAAAATACATTAATATTTTCATTTTTTTTTTCTCGCTGAAGCTGCAATTTAAGTAATAATAATTCTGCAATATTATAAATAATACACAATAAATAAATTTTTTTTTTATTTTTTCGTGCATATTGAAAACATTAATTTTTGTTTTTGTTTTCTTATTTTCCCTGCTAGCAGCCAAATAATTAACAGTAATAAAATTTTAATTTTATTTGTAACAAATTAACAAACTAAGCAAATTAGCATATAAAAATTCAATTTTTTTTTCTCTTTCCTTCTTTTCATTTGCTTTCAACTAATTGCATTTAATAACCCCATTTTGCAGCAAACTTTATATATTTTTTACGCCTTTCCCTATTAGCAGCCGAAAACCTAAAAACCCGATATATTGTTATTACCCTTGCCTGATTTACCTTATTTTGGATTGTTTCTCCCCTGAATAATATATAAGCAGATAGCCAGCTTATAGGAAACTTCAGCTTTAATTTTTAGTTTTTAACGTTGGGCTGTTAGTTTAATTGCGATAAGTATTGAGCTGCAAATTTATTGCGCCAAGCTTATACCCTCCCCTTCTTAATTATTGATAGAATAATTAAGTTAAAATTAAAAATGGCAGCTAACTACAAATTAGGTAGTAAAATAAATATCGATAATGTAGCACATGGTGCAGCGATAATTAGGCGCACCATAAATAATACCGCCGATGGAAAAATTACAATTTACTGTAATCAGCTTGATTTGAACATCGACGATGATATACGCACAATTCGAGATCGCGTAGCGCGATACGAATTAATTAGAAATTATGGCCCCTTAGCAGCAGAATGGAAACCAGAAGTAGATGGACACTCGGAAGAATTTAGCCCAATAGAAGAAGAATCTCTCCTGGAACTCTCATTAACACAATCCGAAATAACGAATTTCCCTCCCCCTCCCCGAGCAGCAAGAGCACAAAATATTACATCTGGTCGGATGCTATACGCGGAACTACAAACCGGACAATCGCAAGGACGGTATCAGGATCCACTGACGATGGAAGAGCCAACAGAATGCAACGAACCAAGAAATGGAAGATTGCTACATCCAGCATATCGTCCACAAGCACAATCAACGTGCAGGCATTTAAGAACGCCGTCTCCATCTGAGCAAGAGCAGCAAAGATTTTTATTGGAACCGATCATTCCAGAATTACTTTATACATCGCCAAGCACAACAGTATCATTATTGGGAATAAACTCAACGTCGTATTACCCAATTATTACGCTTGCTCCAACCATCCTGACAGATGAGAATTTATCAAATAACCCCTTCGTACCAAATACAACTCCCGCAGCAACACAAAGCACACACGTTTATACAAACTCGCAGCCAAGAACGACAAGCAGCATACAACCCTCAGCATTTAGAGCAATGCAGCAAACAGCAGCAGAGCGAAGAATGAACGAGCGTAACCAAATAAACCCTAACGACCCGAGAAGCAACACACACACAAGCAGCAGCAGAAAAATTCTCCCCAGCGTACAATGGGAAGATGAATTAGCAGAGCAGCAGCAACGACGTGAACAAGCACACCAAAGCAGCATAGCCGACGAGCCTCAAATCCAGAATCGAAACCCCGAAAGTAATACAACATTTAGCATTCCCCCTCCCCAACAGCAGCAATATCCCCAGCAGCAGCAGCAGCAGCAGCAGCAAGCAAATTTGTCGGTTCCATCTTTTAGGAATTGTTATTCAAATTGCAGCAACTTAGAGGATTCGCTTTTCACTAGAGAGAAAAGAACGGTAGAAATTTTCTCTAGATATCATATTCAGTTCAAAGGCACAAGGAAAAGCGATCCAGAAACATTTCTAAGTAATCTCCAGGAATGCAAGGAGACATATAA
This sequence comes from Theocolax elegans, assembly GCA_026168455.1. Classification (NCBI taxonomy): domain Eukaryota; kingdom Metazoa; phylum Arthropoda; class Insecta; order Hymenoptera; family Cerocephalidae; genus Theocolax; species Theocolax elegans. The sequence continues at coordinate 43,665,161 of CM047428.1, read as the reverse complement.
TCTCTCGATGGACGACATAATTAAAGCTCTCCCATCCGTGCTCGACGATGAAGCATGGGATTGGTTCAAGAGAGAAAAGAGCAGCTGGCAAAATTTTATTGATTTTGTCGACGCAGTGCGATTGCAATATGGATCGGAGGAAATCCAGAGCAACTTGCGGCAAATAGCAGAAAATCGCATGCAAGGTCCAAATGAAGACATCTCGACGTATCTTTCAAAATTACGAGGGATATTGGACCAAATCAAACCTCCGCTTCCGTTAGAAGATCAATTGGACAGAGCATTTCGAAATTTGCATCCTAGCTACAGATGCAAGTTAGAAAGAAGCCAATTTGATAATTTTGCGCAGCTACAAAAGCTAGGCAAAAAGGAAGAAGCTAGGCGGTTACTCGACGAGACATACAAGCCACCACCAACATTGCAAGGTTATGGCTTAGCAAAATATGGTTACGTCGACCCGAAGCAGCAAAAGCCGCACAGCCTAGCAGCAGTAAGCAGCTTGAGCAATCCCAAAGCCTCATACCCTTCTCAGACCCCCAAAGACCACACACCCAACCCCAAATACAACCAGAGCAGCGATACACCAAGCCCAGCAGCCCCCAACCAAGAAGAGCAGCGCCGAACTCCCCTAAATACAAAGAAGCAGCAAAACGCGATTCCCCTAGACTAAGTAGCAGCAGCAACACGCAGCCAATGCAGCGGTGGAATAAGGTAGTCGCCGACACCAGCCAGAAGCAATGGCATAAAGCAGCAACGACTCCGCAAAGGCCTGAATCGCCAAGGAGCCACAATCAGCAGCAACCCAGAAACCAGAGCAATTATAGAGCAGCAATAAGACCACCGATAATCCCCAACCACCCTAGAAAGCAGAAAGAGCCCTGCTTTATTTGTGACCAATTGGGTTACTGGGCAGCAGAGTGCTCTCAGGTATTCTGCTATGGTTGTGGAGATCAGGGAGTCTACATTAGAGACTGCCCTAAATGCAGCACAAAGCAACAGGGAAACGGCAGCCAGAGAAAATAAGGACCCGTATTTTCTCACCCAAACCCCCCATAGGGTCTCATCCCTCCCATATAGCAGCTAACGAGTCCCTTATTCAGCAAATTCCCGGCATAGATCCTCGTCTATTTTTTTAATATTGAGCTCAATGGACACAAGCTCATAGCACTGCTCGATGAAGGTGTTCCAGAAGAAGCTCAGGAGATCGGACTGAAAAGCAGTAAAAGTAGCAGACGGTACCACGGTACCAATTCAAGGTATTATCGACGTCTCTATAAATATTGACGGCGACAATATCATAATGCCCTTTCAAGTAGCAGACGATCTACAGTATGATTGCATACTGGGGATCGATTTTAAGCGCAAGATCAACATGAGGATTAATTATGAAAAGGATACGTGGTGGACTTCTAAAGGCATTACGCATCATTTTTATCCTCATGGCGAAGACCCAAGCTACATACCAGCCCTAGCAAGCATTGGAGGACTCAAAAGAGCTACCCCTTCTCAAGAAAAAATTTTGCAGCAGCTTCTTGATGAAATGATTCTCGCAGCCCCCAAGACGTTAGGCACTACAAACCTAACCGTCCATAAAATAGATACACAAGGAGCAGATCCTATTAGGCAGAGGAACCGCCGGTACTCGCCTAAAATACTACAAGCAGGCTATGCGGAGGTCGATAGAATGCTACGTGAAGGCATCATCGAACCTTCCGATAGTCCATGGTGCAGCTGCCCCGTTATTGTCCCTAAAGGGAACGGATCATATCGTTTCTGCATTGACTATAGGCAAGTCAATGCAGTACCTAAAAAAATAGCTTATCCCATGCGAAATATGGACGATATATTAGATCAGCTACGAGAAAGCCGCTACATAAGCAAGCTAGATCTGTCCCAAGCTTATCATCAAGTCCCACTAGCCCCCGAAAGCCGAGAAATAATAGCCTTTGCCCTCCCAGGAAAGGGTTTATTTCAATTCACCCTCGTACCCTACGGTCTAGCAAGCGCACCAGCAATGTTCCAGAAAATAATGGACAATTTGATAAAGCCGGAGTGGGAACCAAATATGTTCGCTTATTTAGATGACATAATCATCACAGCCAAAACCTTTGAGGAACACATTCGGTGGCTCAAAATAGTATTAGCAGCCCTTAAGAAAGCCAATTTACAGCTAAACCGCGAAAAATCTGAATTTTACCTAGGTTACAAAGTTAACCAGGATGGCCTAAAAACAAATAATGACAAAATAAAGCCGATATTAGAATACCCAGCCCCCACTAATTTGAAACAGCTACGGAGATTTACCGGATTAATCGGTTGGTATTCCCGATTTATTGACAAATTAGCAGACTACTGAGCACCCTTGAATTATCTCACAAGGAAAGATGTCAGATGGCACTGGCACAAGGAGCAGCAAGAAGCGTTCGAGAAAATGAAATTAGCCATCACCCAAGCCCCCGTCTTAGCCCGACCCGATTTTTCCCTCCCATTTTCCCTCCAAACTGATGCCAGCAATTACGCTACAGCCGGAGTTCTTACGCAGGAGATAAACGGAGAGGAGCATCCAATATACTACGTGAGCAGAACCCTAAGCAAAGCTGAGCGGAACTACACCGTCACGGAAAAGGAATGCTTGGCCGTGTTATGGTGTGTAGACCGACTCAAGGGTTATTTGCAAGGGGAAGAGTTCACGGTAGTAACGGATCACCACAGTCTTCTCTGGTTGCACAATATTAAGGATCCAACAGGGAGATTGGCCCGTTGGAATACCATCCTCCAAAATTATAATATAAAATTTGTGCACCGCAAAGGAGCGTTACACAAAGTGCCGGATGCACTATCTCGAGCCTACGAGAACACCGAAGCAGCAGCAGCCATAGCAATAGACAGCAGCGATCCCTGGTATCAGACAAAAATATTAGCAGTAGTCAAATTCCCCAGCAAATACCCCGACCTGAGAATAGAGAATAACCTATTATACGCCCACCGTCCCAATCCACTAGTAGATCCCCTAGTACCCGACCTCGATGCCTGGAAGCTGATTTTACCCCAAAACGACCGACCAAGAGCCCTGTACGAAGCCCACTACACGCCGCAAGCAGGCCATCTAGGCAATAACAAGACATATGCTAGATTAGCCACATATTATTACTCGCCAGGAATATATATGGATACATGCCAATATGTCAAAGCTTGCCAAGAGTGCCAAGCTCATAAAAGCAGCCAACAAGCCCCCGCCGGTCTTATGGAAGGCAGGAATATTAGTGCACCCTGGACAGTAGTCGCAGCAGATATTATGGGCCCTAAGCCACCATCGAAATAAGGCTTCAAATACATTATTGTATTTGAAGTCCTGTTCACGAGATACGTGGAGATGAAGGCACTAAGAAGAGCTGATGCAAAGAGCGTATTACAAGCTTTCGACGAGCTCGTAATAAATAGGTGGGGATGTCCCAAATACCTGATCACCGACAACGGCACAGAATTCGTTAATCGGATGGTCACAGAGAAGCTAGCATATTACGGGATTACGCAGTGTCGCGTCCCGACGAAAATTATATTATTATTTTTCGTAAAAAGTACTGCGTAGTTTAGAATAAAAATACAGCGTAGAAGACGAACAAAATAAGGTTGATAAAGAATGATTCTAAGTAAATGCAGTAATATAAAATAGAGCTAAGGAACAGATTATTTTACGAGTGTTTCAAACGAAAAAGAGACTGATAAGTAGAGTTGAAGATATTATTCAAAGCCAATACGCATATAAGCGGGATCGCCGATAGTGAGATCGAAACGAAGGGTTACGCAAGAGTTTTTTTTGTACTGCACTATAAAATCAATGCTCGGAGAAGAGCCGGCAATGGGAAACATCGACTAGAAAATTCGAGCATTAGAAGGAAGTAATAAATTAAGCCGTTCTTTGGATAACGTCGCAGTAATAAAAGGGGGACAGCAAATTCTCCGAATTAACTACGAAGCGATACAGAAAATGCATGGGATTCGATAATTTTTAATTACGCACATCTAACGGTCCAATCGGGTGCAAGCACAGAAAAATCGAGAACTACTTACACAATCTCCATATAAGGCAAAGTGTAAGACAAGGCGAAGCGTAAGACAAGGACAGATGCATAGAATTTTAGGGTATATAAAGAGGACCTAGAAGAGACACAGGCACTCTTAATTTTTCATCTAAAGCTTTCGCAAGGCGAAGCTCTGCTGGTCAACTCTTTGATTTTTATCCGAGGGCGTGGCTCTGCTACTTGAACTTTAAAGTAATACGTATTGAAAATCACGAGAGGAATCGAGACGTATCATTGACATCTACAAGCCATAGTCGAGGAACTACGACTTCGACATCTGGAAATCGTCGAGCTCCAACAGCATACACATCTAACGTCGACGCCCGCAGGTCTAGCAGGACATTATCCGGCAATCTGACACCGCTATCCACGTTCAAGGCGGACCTTCGTTCCACACCTAATATACACACACATATATATATATATACATATATATATCTATATATTTGGGTACTTAAAGTATATTCTTTTCGGCTATCTATACGCTTGTATTATTCGTAAAGGCAAACCTGATATTTTATGTTATTTCGATTGCTGAACCAACCGTTTTCTTTTAAAACAATTATTATTATATATTACAATTTATTTATAATAATTATTCGTTGCATTGCATTTGATTTGCAATATTCGCGGTTTGAAATACACTTGATTAACAATAATTCATGTTTAAAACGACAACAATTTTTAATTAAATCTGCATTTATTTATAATGATTCTTATTTCGATTATTAATTATTAATGTTTATAATAAAATAACCTTGCGAATATTTTATTCTATAATGTGTTAATGTGTTCGCCGCACAAATTTTTTTAATCAAAATTAAGATCTTTATTTGACTTAAATAAATTTATGCAATTGTAAATAAAATAGTGTGAATTTATGTATTTTTGCCCATTAAAAAGCTGTAATAATTTAGTTGCACGTGTTCATTTAAAGAAAAACAGCATATTATATTTTAATAAATAATGCATGATTAATACGAAATAAAACATATATTATTTTATTTATCCCCCATTATATCCTGCGTCTCTACTCTCAAAATAACTTCGCTCGCTACTCCCGGAGACGTAAGGCTAGTCCTAGTCAAACAAGAGCGAAAGGAACGCGAATGGTATATTAACCATTTGCCTTCTTGTAATATTTTTTATGGTAGTTGGTGCAAGTCTGGACGTGACAGATTGTATTAATTATTATAATAAATTTGGTGCATCGGCCGGGAAACTCACATTTTTGAGAGAAAAATAAAGAGATTGAAGGAATAATGTGTTTAGATATAAAATGTCAGGTTCGCCTAAAAATACTGATTGTTATGTAAATAAACAAAGAAACACGAGTTTAGAATTTTCTATGAATGATACGTTATTAAATTTATACAAAGAAAAGTTCAGACTCTCGATACTCTCGATTTAACTAAAACTCCTAGGGAAACAGTGCAAAATTTGACAAAAGAAATAAATTATTTAAAGGATAGAATAGAAAAAAGTGCAGCAAATATTTCATTATCTATAAAAATACCTCGCGATTTTGAATATAGAGACCCTTTTTTTCCAACTGATCTTTCTATTTCCGAAGTTAGTGAAGACGAACAGGAAGACACAATAATTACTCCCACGCGCGTAAAATATTTTAGTTTAAAACCCGCAGTTTTGAATTACGAGGAACAAAAAGAACTTATCGCGAATAATCCTGTAAATTTTAGTACGCCAGCCCCAATTTATCGTCCATATGAACCATTGATTTTAACACCGGATAACGTTATAAGCTCGGTAAGAAAACGGCTCGTGACTGAAGTAAAAAAAGAGTTGTTAGATTCTTATCTCGAGGAACCTAAAATCATAGAAAGTTTACAAGAAAGTGTAAAAAAAGGGACAACTTTTCAAGGTATCATAAATAAGATTAAAAGCGCGTTAAATATTTTTCCTACTATCGTGCGCAAAGTTCGAGTTTGCGCACTCATTTGCGTGCGCAAAGTTCCACTTTCCCACACGCTATAATTTCTACAATTGAGCGTGCGGGAAAGTAGTTGAGCGTGCGGGAAAGTAGTTAAGCGTGCGGAAAAGTGGTTGAACACGTAGGAAAGTATAAGAAGTTGGGCGCAATACAATATGTATGAATATGGGCACGTAACTCGAACGCCGATTTGTTTACGTCTTGTTACTTAGCAACATCTTATATTTATGTTAAAAGTTTCAATCTTAATTTTGACGTCTCACTTGCAGCTCTATATATACATATTTATATGTTCTGAATAAGGATGACATCAGTAAGTGGGGTCGACAGTGATAGTGACGATGTGTTCGATGATGTGCCACCGGAATAGCTTAAAGCAGCAAAAGAAATAGCTTTGAATACGTTGCCAAATATTTCTAAACAAAAATATACAAAAGTTTACAATGAGTTCAAAAAGTGGCGTAGTACAAGAAATACGAAATCATTTGCAGAGTCCGTTTTATTACTGTATTTAAACGAAATATCAACAAAATTTAAATTTAAATGTTAAATTAACGGTTTTTCATTTTTTTTAAGCGGGGGGGCTCCGCCCCCCCGAACCCCCCCGTCCTCCCCAACTTTCCCTCCGCCCACGCGGTTCTGCTCAAATGTGTCGAACTTTGCGCACTCAGTAGGAAAATTAGTATACGATACTCGTGCGCTCGTAGGTTATCTCGCACTCGCTTCGCTCGTGCGGGAACAACCTACTTTGCGCACTCGTATCGTACTGTACTATTTTCCGCACCGATCGAAAAAGAGACGGAGGAAGGCACTAGTGACAGACACGGCGAAAGTACTCGACGAAAAACTAATTCAAGGCGCGACAGATTTTACAATTCCCTTCGATAATCAATTATTTAAGATCTAAGATTAAAGACGAATTATTTAATAAAATTAATTTAGACGAATTAAGAACAAGCACCGGAACAAAACCAAAAAAACAAGATAGGAGTGAAGTTAAAAAACCAATTAATAATAAAACAATGACGTCACAAATTCGAGGTTTATCGCTAAAGGACGCTCTATATTTAATACCGCCGTTTAACGGTCATAATATAAATTTATCGCAATTTTTGGACGGATGCAGCGAAGCAAAAGAAATTTTACCGTCGGAGTTCGAAAAAGAATTAACAAAACTTATTCGAATGCGTTTATATGGGGAAGCTTTAACTTTTGCGCGCGGAGAAAATTTTAATTCTATCGAAGAAATATCCGATTTTTTCGAAAACACCTTCGGATCGATAAAAACATATTACGAGTGGACGGGAGAACTTGCTAAATTAAAACAGAAAAACAATGAGACAGTCGTTGCTTATTTTAATCGGTTACAAGAAATAAAAAATGAAATAGTCAAAGCGGCCGACAGAGAGGGACGAGTCGCGATAGCAGATCATTTCATGCTTGAGCTAAGGCGAGATTGTTTAAAATTCTTTTTAAAAGGGCTTCGTTGGGAAATTCGCGCGCGTTTAGGGACTCCAAGTTCTATAAAACAAGCTCGTGAACAAGCGCTCGAGGTGGAGCGCGAGTTCGCTTGTAGCGTCTTGGACGAGGAGACGCCGAGCCGAGAAGAGGCTCGTTTTCGTTCAACTCGAGAAACGCGTAAAGTAAACTATATTTCTAATAACTCTCCGATTGTATGTCAATATTGTTCTAAGACTGGTCATGGAACCATAAATTGTTTCAAATTAGCACGAAGTTTTGCGGAAAGATTTTCCGATAATAACAATCGACGCAATCCCATAAACAGTTCATATAGCCCACAAAATCGCTCGGATAACAGTCGTAATTATAATAGACCGAATTTACAATTTGGTGGTTGGAATGAGTATCAAAATCAGACGGAATTTTTACCAAATAGAGACAGAGATAAAAATGATTCCTTTGTTCGTTATAATAATAATAAATACTCGTCGCAGCAATTTAACAAAGAAGATCGGGGAAATAATTCCGAGACTCGCGGTGTGCGCGAGCCGGTTAATCCAACTTCCCAAGAATCACGATATATTAATAACGAATCAAATAATATAAGATCACCAGTTACTTGTTTTCATTGCGGAAAACCTGGTCACATAAAGCGCGATTGTTATAAGTTGCAAAGAGAAATAAGAGAAGGAAATCAAAATCAGGGAAAGACCGACACTCTCTCTCCGAGGAGGGTCGAGAGAGAGGCTACAAATCAAATTCCCTCTACTTCGAGCGCGGAAACCCGCTCAAACGTCCCCTCCGCACCGCGAAAATAAATTTAAGCCAACAGAGTTCAGCCCCGATCGTAATCTTCGATACCGGTCAGTCAGGACGTCCGTTAAAATTCTTGCTAGATACAGGAGCATCGGTAAGTCTAATTAAAAAGTCAGAGGAAGACTCTCGCGTAAAAATTGACGAAAATGATATTATATTGTTAAAAGGCATAACTGACCACTCATTAACTACTCGTGGTAAAATTAAAATAGATTTCGAAGGATCTCCCGTGGAACTCAATTTAGTACATGATTCGTTCCCTATACAACAAGACGGAATCTTAGGCACCGATTTTTTCCGTAGAAACGATGCAAAAATCAATTATTTGGAACAATATTTAGAATTTAACGGATTAATCCTCCCCTTTGAAAATGCAAATAATATGCAAACGGATGAATCGATATATATAATGGAGAATATCGAAAATTATGACCGAAAATCAATACGATATATGCCAAAACCAAGGGAAAACAATGGTTATACGAACATGAAAAATTCAAGATTTTATAATTATACCGATAGTGACTCAGAAACGTCAAGTGATTTTCAATTACACGAAAATGATGAAACGTTTATAAAATTTGACACAAACGAATCGTATGAAATCTACGAACAAGAACAAAAAAATGAAAGAAATCAAAATGGCAACGACAAAAACCTATACAATTACAGTGAAAAAGAACAAGAGTTATATGACGATTATAAAGATGACGAAATACAAGTACATCATATCGACGAGGAGTCGGATTTAAGGAATAATACATGTAAAGCAAGTGAAAATTGTTATGGATTAATGAAGGAAGAACGATTACAAATAAATAATGGAAAAGCGCAGCCACGGGTATGTGATGTGACTGAGCCACGTATTAAAGAGAAATTTGATGAAATTACTGAAAATTATGGTATTATTGAAGCACCATTGCTCGATAGGATGGCTGAGAGTCCATCCTGTACTAATTATGAAAACGAAGTTGACCGGAAGTATGATATTGAAAATGAAATAAAAAATGAAGAAAATTTATTGGATAAGACAGTTAATAATTGTCGAGTACAAATGGACTATGAAATCGAGGAGGGCGATAAATGCGGACCTCGTGAAAATAAGGAAAATTTTGTTGATAAAAAGATGAATTGTCGAGTACAAATGGATTATGAAATCGAGGAGGGCGATAAATGCGGACCTCGTGAAATTAGGAAGATTTTGTTGATAAAAAGATGAATTGTCCAGTACGAATGGATTACGAAATCGAGGAGGGCGATAAATGCGGACCTCGTGATAAAAATGTTAGTTATGTTTGTAAATTGAATAACACAGGATTGGTTATGTCGGGGGAAGAGTTAGATACTATCCCGAGAACCGAAATATTATGGATAAACAAACAAGGAACTGAAGAAACTGAAATGAGATAAATAATGAGAATTTAATAAACATACAAGAAGAAAATGAACAGTATGAGGACTCTAGCGATTTTTTATTGAATGAACGAGTTATAAACGAAAATTTACGAAGTGAATTTGTTGAAGCCATACACGAAAACGAAATGAATAACAGTTATTTGGTTTATTCAAATAAACCTTATATTAATAATTTTTATAGTTATGAAAGTGAAGAGGTCGACATACACGACATTTCTGACGATCGATCTGAAGCGAGGATACTTAACATAACGGAGGATACAAGTGCACTTAATCGTAATGGACGGTTAAAAGAAGCCTTGCATTTTGATAAAATGGACGAGGAACAAAGACAATCTATAGAAAATTTAATTGATAAATATTCGGATTGTTTCTGTCTAAAAGGAGAAAAATTAGGCGTGACGAATGCTATAGAACATAAGATACCGACTGTCGACGACATACCAATCACAGCTAAGCCATATAGATTTCCTCATGCTCTCAAAAGCGAACTTGATAAACAATTAAAAGAAATGATTGAAGGAGACATAATTGAACCATCAAGTTCCAATTATACGTCGCCTGTTTTTCTAGTAACAAAGAAGCCTGATAGTCAGGGTAATAAACGATACCGACTAGTTGTCGATTTTCGACAATTAAACGATAAAACCGTAAAAGATCGATACCCATTACCTAATATACTAGATATTATCGATCAAATCGGACCAGAAAATCGAGTATTCACCGTCTTGGATTTATGTCAAGGATTTTTACAAGTTCCGTTATCTCAAGAAGATCGACATAAAACAGCTTTTGCATCTTCATTCGGTTTATTTCAATTTAAAACAATGCCTATGGGATTATGCAATTCTCCAGCCACTTTTCAAAGGATGATTGATCGTGTTTTCGAAGGCATGCAAGGCAAAGAAATATTTTTATTCCTTGACGACGCAGTTATATACGCTAAAAATATTCAGGAACATAACCAAAAGTTTGAAAAATTTTTGCAAAGGGTACGCGCCGCAAATCTGAAATTACAGCCAGACAAATGTGAATTTTTGAAGAGAGAGGTAGTGTATCTGGGACACGTACTATCACCAGAAGGTGTTTTGCCGGATCCAAAAAAATTAGAAGCAGTAAAAAAATTTCCAATTCCAAAAACAGTGAAAAACATACGTCAATTTTTAGGATTAGCAGGTTATTATAGACGATTCATTGCGAATTTTTCGGGTATTGCTAGACCATTAATTAATTTATTAAAGAAAGACGCACCCTTCCTATGGTCCAGCGATGTTCAAAAGGCATTCGATGATTTAAGAGAAAAATTGTGTAAACAACCAATACTACAAATTGCAGATTTTAATAAACCATTTATAGTGACTTGTGACGCTAGCGATACAGCAATAGGAGCAATATTATCACAAGGAGAGGTGGAAACCGACCTACCAGTTGCTTATGTTTCACGAGTATTAAACAAAGCCGAGCAAAAATATGATACTTATTCAAGGGAAGCATTAGCCATACTGTATGCCGTTACTCAGTTCGATTGCTATCTAAGAGGCCGTCGTTTCCTCATTATAACAGATCATAAACCACTTGTTTGGTTTAAAAACTCAGTAGATCCGACATCCAGAGTTAGTTGATGGAGAATAAAACTGAATGCATACGACTTTGACATCGTATACAAAGCCGGTAAAAGTATCGTTAATGCTGACGCGTTATCAAGAAATCCAATAGAAGAACCCGTTTATGTTATTAAAAATCATTCTATGGAAACACGCAGTCGTGCAGGAAAAATAACACGGCCAAACTACAACGAAAAGAGAGCTAAACGACCCAACAAGTCAAATATATCAAAAGAACCAGTCAAAAACCTTCCTATAATACAAGAAGCCCCCGAGGAAATTGAAACGATAGTCAACTCAGACAAAAGATTACAACCCATGGAGATAGATAATTTTAACAACAAATTTGACGAGTCCGGGGAAGAGAAGGATGTTTACGAAGAACCAAATGATGAAAAGAAATTCATTGAAGTTAAAGAACAAACTCTTTATGAGAAAAGATAATTATGTTTATTTCATAACTACGACTGGAATGCCTTTAGATGAAGGATCCAGAAATTTGGCTTCCAAATTATTACTACCTCATTTTTCCAATTTAAATCCAGGAGAAATAAGAATCAATAACAAAAACGGAAAAATGCATTTTGCTATGGTGTTACGTGACGAAGAGCGACTGAGTACTTCAGAAATTATTAATAATCTAAAAACGAATCTATTAAATTTGAAAAATATTATATTAAAAGAAAAATTAGGTTCAATAAGTATCGCGAAGAGCGAATTTATTGAAAACGTTTCATGGAACGAAATATTGAAACAAATAAGTATAACTCTACGAAAAATTAATGTAAAAATAATTATTTGTTTAGGATTTATAAAATGTGTGGAAGAAAGTAATAGGGAAAATATTATTCGCGAAATGCACGAGTCTGCTTGTGCAGGGCATAAAGGGGTAACAAAAACCTATAAACGTATAAAGCAACGTTTTTATTGGCCAGATATTAAGAAAGACGTACAAAACTACATTAGACATTGTTTAACTTGCCAACTAAAAAAATTGGTTCGTGTTAAAACTAAACAACGTATGATAATAACAGATACTCCGTACTCGGCTATGGAATCCATATCGGTCGATCTTGTGGGACCATTTCCCAGATCTCGAAATAATAACAATAATATATTAACCATTCAATGTAACCTTTCAAAATACTGTATGGCGATACCCATACCAGACGCGACCGCGGCAACGATCGCCGAAGCGTTAGTCCGTCGACACTTTTCAATTTTTAGCGCCCCGTTGTTAATTATATCCGACCAAGGTACCTCATTTTTAAGTAGTCTGATGAGAGAAGTAGCGAAAATTTTTAAGATTAAACAAGTTAAATCACGGCTTATCACCCTCAGTCCAACTCCGTTGAGCGTTTTCATAGCAGTTTAGCAGATTATTTAAAAACAATGATAGAAAGAAATGACTCATGGGATGAGTTATGCGAATCAGCCGCGTTTTCGTATAATACGTCGGTACATGAGGGTCATCTCTACACACCTTTTGAACTTGTTTTTGCACGAAAAGCGCGACTACCTTCAAACGAACCTTTAGACCCACGAGAACGAGTTCCAACGTATGACGATTACATTATAAATTTACGACAACGATTAAACGAAATACAGGGAAGCGCGAGAAAAATTAATAGCTTCTAAACATAGGTCGAAATTCTATTACGACAGGAAAGCCAATCATCAAGAATTTCAGACAGGGGATAATGTCTGGTTATTAAAAGGAGGGAAGAAATACAAACTAGGCGATCAATATACTGGACCACATCGGATTTTAGAAATAGTTAATAACAAGGGAAATGTAAAAATAGAGCTAGCTCATAATAAAACGAAAACAGTGCATGTTAATAGGTTAAGATATTCATATATGGAAACTTTGTAGTGCCTAAACATAGGTATATAATATATAATAGCCCCAATGTGCTTGAAAATATGTATACGCACTTATATATATATTTTACAGTTCTAAAAGGTTGTTAATAGAATAATATTTATTATCTTGTAATCACAATTGGCATACATTCAACTTAAAATAAAATTATTTCGATTTATCTGACTTTATAAAAAAAAAAACGATATAAAAATAATATGTATATATCTAAATTAACGACGAAAATAAACTACAAGGAAATAATATTTTTTATTATACGGAAAGATCATTACAAGAAAAGCATACACTCACTTAAATTAAATAAATACGCGATTATTAAATTAGAAACGAATAAAGCAAATAACAGAAAAATAAGGTCTTTTTCTCTTTACTCGCCTAAGATAACAATGATGTTAATGTACAAAGGAAAGTAAGAAAAAGGTTTAAATTTTCAATGTCAGTTGAGCTTAGTCAAATTTAAATTTAATTGCTATATAAATAAAAAATGATTTACAATCAAATAGAATCATTGGAGTCTAACACATCACTAAACCTAAAAACCTATATCCTATCCTTCCTAAGGAGTGCTTGATTGCACCCTTTCCTCCTCGTTGCGGTAAATGCTCCAGCAACACCGTCACTTATCCTTCTTAAGGAGTGCTTAATTGCACTCTTTCCTCCTCGTTGCGGTAAAAGCTCCAGCAGCACGGTCACTTATCCTTCCTACATACCGTTCAAAATGTAAACCTATATAAATAACTGCAACTGAACTTACCTTGACTCTAGTAATTCTGTTAATTAGTCATATTTTCTTACTGGACGCGCAGGTATAAATATATAAGGAGAGTTTGGCATAATAGAAAAAAATAATCTAACACTAGGCTCAATGGACATAGGAGAATCTGTACAACAAAATAACGATTGCAAAGAAACGAGAAAAGGAGGGAAAAGAAAGATTTTTAAAATTAATAATTAAAAAAAAAGGTTGAAAACTTCATTAATTAAATTAATTAAATAAAGTAAACTCACAAATAGTATCAATACACATGTCGGATAAAATCATCGATTCAAAATCAAAGTATGATAATATTTCTAATGTTGATTTTAATTAAAAAAATGCAGAAAATTCGATTAATTTGTTAATTTTGTAGATAAAGTTCACAATTCAACTATTAATAAAAACAATAGTAATTAAAATTGTACAATTTAGTATTTATGCCAATGCAGTTCATACTAGTTTTCAATCTACTACTTCGTTCTTAAATACTGATTTAAACAAACAATCTATATACAAGAAATAGGTTTAAAAAAATAAGACAACAATTATTTTCATACGATTAATTGTATACGATTATTTAAGTTTTATATAGAACTAATAATATAAAACCTAAGACAGGCACGTTAGAATATTTTCCTCTTATTTATAAACAATAGGTATGCTAATTGTTTCGAATAAATTTAAAAAATTTTATAAAACATTTCAGGATATCCAATGATAATTGATACAGATAAATAATATTTTTCTCGTGTTTATATTACCAATAATACAATGTGTAGCAAAAAAAATTATACAAAAATAATATAATTAGTAATAAAATTCTGGTGAATTTATTTAAATATTATTCAAAATAAATATTCTTTCATTGGAAACTAAAAAGTAAAGAAATTCAAACGATTTCTCTTTATATTACTTGAACATAACAAATAAGTTTCTACAGTTGCTAGTTTAAATAAAATCAAGAAAATGACGAATATTTAAACTATTCCTCAAAATATAGAAATAAAAAGAGTGTAAATTAGTCATTTTAACGTGAAACATAATGGAATCAAGCGAATAAAAACGAACGTTGCTGCCATGATTCTATGATGTGCAAGCATCGAGCAGTTCCGTAACTGCTTGGGTTATTCCGTCATATCGTTTATTCAGTGTAGTCCACTCTTTCTCCTAAGATACAGGAAGATGGTTATACATGGGCCTACTTAGCCTACTCAATTTTCGCACTGTCACTTATGTATTGCTCATTTTATTTTTTTTCATTTGTATCGATTGTATCTTTTTCTTATGAAACTAAATTAACTATTTCTCAATTATATATTATATTATATTAAAAGTGAATCTTTGTTTATAATGGCTGAAAAGAAAATTCTAAAAAAAAAAAAGTCAAAAAATTATGTGTTCGTTTTATTTTGGGGGGGAGGGGGAGCGAAGAAAATCAAATTTTCTTCACTCCTAATCTTTTTATAAAAATATATATAGATAAAAAATTAAGATAGGATGTACTAACATTGTTCACATTGAAGGGAGAACCTATCTTGCATAAGAACAAGAAATTTTTTTTTCTTCTCTTCAACAATTCGTAATAGTAGAATTATTAATTGAATTAATGTAAAAAAAAGGAAACTAATATCTAACTCTTTTCTTTGACTTTTTAGAAAATATATATGAAGCATACAAATATTATAGAAGAAAATTGAAAATTTTGTAAAAAAAATGTGGCTACGAGAAAAAAAAATACTAGCAACATATATTTTTAACATGACTTGATGTACACTAAAAATTAAGGGTACAAACTAAAGATAAATAAATTTTTTTGTTAACTATAGAAAACACATTTAATAATAATTATATAATTTTTCGAAATATCTATAATAAATTGTAATAATAAAACTTTTTTATTACGTATCTATTTGTATAGGTGAATTATATCAATACTGTTAAACTGTTTGAAATAATGTACTCGAAGTATGTAACATGATAACAAACGAAATTGAACTACGAAATAAATAATTGTAATATGGTTTATAAAGTTCACCATAAGAAATAAAGAAAAATTAATCGAAATAATGTTTATAATTTAAAATTAAGTATGATATCTTATGTTAAGAGAAATAATAATATAATAATTATATTGATCAACGACGAGGGCGTCGTTTTTAAAAAGGGGGGGAGTTGTCGCGTCCCGACGAAAATTATATTATTATTTTTCGTAAAAAGTACTGCGTAGTTTAGAATAAAAATACGGCGTAGAATACGAACAAAATAAGGTTGATAAAGAATGATTCTAAGTAAATGCAGTAATATAAAATAGAGCTAAGGAACAGATTATTTTACGAGTGTTTCAAACGAAAAAGAGACTGATAAGTAGAGTTGAAGATATTATTCAAAGCCAATACGCATATAAGCGGGATCGCCGATAGTGAGATCGAAACGAAGGGTTACGCAAGAGTTTTTTTTGTACTGCACTATAAAATCAATGCTCGGAGAAGAGCCGGCAATGGGAAACATCGACTAGAAAATTCGAGCATTAGAAGGAAGTAATAAATTAAGCCGTTCTTTGGATAACGTCGCAGTAATAAAAGGGGGACAGCAAATTCTCCGAATTAACTACGAAGCGATACAGAAAATGCATGGGATTCGATAATTTTTAATTACGCACATCTAACGGTCCAATCGGGTGCAAGCACAGAAAAATCGAGAACTACTTACACAATCTCCATATAAGGCAAAGTGTAAGACAAGGCGAAGCGTAAGACAAGGACAGATGCATAGAATTTTAGGGTATATAAAGAGGACCTAGAAGAGACACAGGCACTCTTAATTTTTCATCTAAAGCTTTCGCAAGGCGAAGCTCTGCTGGTCAACTCTTTGATTTTTATCCGAGGGCGTGGCTCTGCTACTTGAACTTTAAAGTAATACGTATTGAAAATCACGAGAGGAATCGAGACGTATCATTGACATCTACAAGCCATAGTCGAGGAACTACGACTTCGACATCTGGAAATCGTCGAGCTCCAACAGCATACACATCTAACGTCGACGCCCGCAGGTCTAGCAGGACATTATCCGGCAATCTGACACCGCTATCCACGTTCAAGGCGGACCTTCGTTCCACACCTAATATACACACACATATATATATATATACATATATATATCTATATATTTGGGTACTTAAAGTATATTCTTTTCGGCTATCTATACGCTTGTATTATTCGTAAAGGCAAACCTGATATTTTATGTTATTTCGATTGCTGAACCAACCGTTTTCTTTTAAAACAATTATTATTATATATTACAATTTATTTATAATAATTATTCGTCGCATTGCATTTGATTTGCAATATTCGCGGTTTGAAATACACTTGATTAACAATAATTCATGTTTAAAACGACAACAATTTTTAATTAAATCTGCATTTATTTATAATGATTCTTATTTCGATTATTAATTATTAATGTTTATAATAAAATAACCTTGCGAATATTTTATTCTATAATGTGTTAATGTGTTCGCCGCACAAATTTATTTAATCAAAATTAAGATCTTTATTTGACTTAAATAAATTTATGCAATTGTAAATAAAATAGTGTGAATTTATGTATTTTTGCCCATTAAAAAGCTGTAATAATTTAGTTGCACGTGTTCATTTAAAGAAAAACAGCATATTATATTTTAATAAATAATGCATGATTAATACGAAATAAAACATATATTATTTTATTTATCCCCCATTATATCCTGCGTCTCTACTCTCAAAATAACTTCGCTCGCTACTCCCGGAGACGTAAGGCTAGTCCTAGTCAAACAAGAGCGAAAGGATCGCGAATGGTTTATTAACCATTTGCCTTCTTGTAATATTTTTTATGGTAGTTGGTGCAAGTCTGGACGTGACAGCAGTCTACAATCGCTCCATATTTCGCGCAAGCCAACCCTGTGGAAAGGGTTAATAGAAATATAAAGCCAATGATCAACAGCTATTTAGCTGACGATCATAGGAATTGGGACACACAACTAGGCGAATTTTGTTTTGCACTAAACACAGTCGTGCTCTCGTCGACCAAATATTCACCAGCATTCCTGAATTTTGGTAGGAACCCTATTCCCATAGCTCTGGTCTAAAAGCACATTGAATCCCCAACCCAAATTCCCGCCCCAGATACGCAGCAATGGATAGAGCGATTGCATAGATTGCCAGCAATCTACGACCTAGTAAAAAAGCATACCGAAATAGCTACAGCCAAACAAGCACGGTATTATAGTAGAGGTCGCAGAGACATACAGTACCAATTAGGAGATTTAGATTGTCGTCGTAATCGTGTTCTATCGTCAGCCGACGATAATTTCGCACCCAAATATATAGGACCCGCAAAGATAATTAAAATATTCTCCCCTAGCATATATTTAGTGGAGGATGAGAGCAGCAAACGACAAACCAAGGTCCACATTAGCGATCTAAAACGGTATGTCCCTCCCCGAAAAGTAATCCCACCCCAATGTCCGCAAACGCAGCAGCAACAATTATCGCAAAGCATCCGAATCGCGAACCCGCCCGTTAACCCAGCTAACCGTAAAAGAGGTCGTCCCAAGAAAATTATACCTGACCCCCATATGTCCCATAGTAGTTCACCCAAACGTCAGCTTAGACCGCGAAAATAATGAAAGCATAGCAGATAATAAATGGGATGGCAGCGATGAGTTAAATAGAGAAAATGCAAAAGCAATATAAATAAATCCTTGCAGAATGGATCGTACGAGCGGAACGGCCTCCGCATTACGCAGAAGACGGGGCAGAGGTCGTGCCCAAATATTTGGAGAGCGCCGGCCGGTTATTGGGGATCTGGAGCATATACTCCAGAGATTGGCTTTACCCCAGAGTCCAATCAACCGACCGGCGGCAACCGCCAACGACTATGGCAGCAGCGGCAGCAGCGGTAGCAGCTCCGAGACGGAGGAGATACCTCCGCACCCAACAACATGTCCGGGAACTCGGGGCTGCACAAGAGGAGGGAGACACCTCTGCGAGGACCAGCAGCAGCCACGACCCCAGCAGCAGCAACAACCTCCGCAGCCCCAATGTCCCCTATACCCTCCACTTCCCGTCTCGCAGCTACCCCAAAATCCCTTCGCCGCCCAAAAACAATATCCCCACCTGTCATCCGTCCACCCTCCTTTTCCCCGGAATTTCCTCCACAACCCATCCTGACCCATCCCGTATACAACCCAATCAGCGGGTTGTATACGTACATCCATGTCCCGGTGACTGTTCCCCCTCCAACGCCCCTACTCCCCAATATCCAACACCTCCTATCCTCAAACCTTCCCGCAGCATCCGAACCCTTCCCTCCGTCATCCCTACCCGAGCAAATCGCAGCAGCCCCCATAGCCAAACCCAAACCCCTAATGTCCCTAAAAATATCTAAACCCCAACCGCAGCCGATCCCAACAATCCCAAACCCTACCCCAAATCTCCCGCCTTCCCGAGCATCCCCCAGAGAGCAGCAGGTAAACCCATCCTCCCCCAGCTTCGTGCGCATGCCTCGACCGGCACCATCCACATGTTCAGCTGGGTGCTGGAACTGTGGCGGAAGAGGACATAGTTGGCGGGCCTGCGTAAGCCCCGTCATTTTATTCTGCCGAAACTGTAGGATGAGAGGGTTCCACACAAAAGACTGTCCGCGGTGCAGCGAACACTACTGGGAGATGCAACGGATGCGCGGAAGACTATAGATCTCCCTTCCCTCCCTTTCATCCCACCCTTAAGCAGCAGCAGCAGCAGCAAGAGCAAAAATATATATTTTATTATTATTTTTTTTCAATAAATTATCAACCAACCAAACTAAACTTGGTGATCATTTAATCCTGCATTCTCTCTTCCTATTTACTTTTTACTATCAGCAGCTTAAAGTACTAACAGTACTAACAAAACCCCAGCAGCCAAGAAATAATATGCACAAATTTCTTATTAATTACGTCGTCTTAAGAGAAAAATATTTTAAATGATTTAATGAGCAAGCAAAATAATGACGCAATAGCAGCAATATGGCAAAGCAGCAAGGCATGCACCAATCTTATAATTTAATAGCAGAATAATATATATATATAATCGATATTTAAATTGCATTTAAAAATTTAATTTTTATTATTAAATAAAATTTTTAATAGGAATGAGAGAGAACATGTAAGTATGCAGTATGAGAGTGTCGCGAACGCGAAATGAGCTCTCAAAGCGGTAAGATATAAAATTTAATGTAAGGGCCCAGCCAATCGTACTTATAAACGCAAAATAAGAGCAAAATCGAATCACATACACCGTGTACCCTAACACAGATAGTAGCCAAGCAGAATAGTCATGGAGACTAAACACGAGCACACCGCAACAGTAGCACCGGCTACTTGTTAGAAATAAGTTAATTAAGAAGCAGCATTACTCTCCCCACCATACTAGCAGCAATAATAGCAAATCATTTTTTTTATTTTTTAGTAAAATAAGTATTTATTTAATTTATTGTCTTTTAGTTAGTTAGTTTTAAAATTCAGTTACGACTTCCGCGTAACTTCAGTTTGGTGGGGGGGAGTTGTGACAAGGTATGTAGCACCTGTCATAATAGTAAGCGAGCGAGTCCCAATACAAACTAGCCTACCTACCCTCACATCTCTAAGCCTACCTAGCCTACCCGAAGCTCCCCAAATCCCCAATACTTCTCTCAGTTCCCTCCACCTAGCACATGGAAGCAGCATGTCAGGAGAGGCGACACAACTTCCAGGAGGCTTCGCACCAGGACCATGAAGCAGCCTGCGATGGCCCAAGGTGCCAGATGGAGCAGCACGAGCAGCAACAAGACATCCAGGAAGCTGTGAAACAGTTAAATAATTAATAATAATTCTAATTAGAATGAATCAAGGACGCATGTAGTTGCACATAGTAACTGACAGCTACATGCTAGGAGAGGATTGGAAGTGAGGTTATGGTAATCATAACATTACCATAACTCTCAATTAATAATTAGTATATAATACGCAGCACTCCCTCGGGAGATAGATATTCACCTAGGAAGCAGCCAGAATCCCCGCAGCCACGCAGCACCAACTAAGAGCAGCAGTAGATGATCCGACGCGCACCAATTGAGCAGTCACCGTGAGAGCGAGTGAGAGAGAAGACTCGAAGATCGGCCGTCCCGTCTGCACCTGAAACAGAGTGTAACTATTAGCCGATAAATCAACACGAAGGAACGATCATATAGACTTACCGGGTTAACAGCATCACCGGGAACATCGTCCTCTCCGTGGGAAGCAGCGGCTAAAGCAACGTCGTCCGCCTCGTGTAAACATGGTCGCGAGCACTCGCGATACGGCGCGCGCGAGACGACGGCGGCCGACGGGCAACTCGACGCGAGAAGCTGCGCGCGCACGTCGGGCCCGAGCAGCGAAGCAGCGAACGAGCCCGAGCTCGAGAGAGCTCATCGGGACGCCATCGAGGCTACACCGGCCGACCGATATACAGATTCGTGATCTGCAACCGATCACCAGTTATAATTTCGAGTGTGTGTGTGTGTGTGCACGAGAGAGAGCAATCGAACGTAGAGCAGCAATCTCCAGGAGAGGATCTCCACTGCAATAAGGTGGGTGCACGCCCTGCACCGGTATTCCGCGATCTCTCCTGACCGTAAGTGTGCTTCTCCTTTACTCCCCTCCCCTCCCCTCGCGCAGCAGGTAGCAGCAGCTCGCACGCGCAGCCGAGCATAAATATATAAATTCGCCGCGATCGTACGCGGCTGGCGCCCAAACAATATTTTATTTTTATAATAAATTGATATTATTTTATATAAATTCAATCGTTTATTTCGCCTTTGACGCCACACCCTAATCCCCAGCGTGACCGTTACACAATATAGCTTTTCCTGTTTTTATTATGTTTTTAACAATCACGTGTTACAAAAATTTCAAGTCTTATAAATTATAAATTATAAGTATAATTATACTTTATTCCCTAGAAATTAAGTACAATTTTACTTCTGCATTCCAAAACAATATAGTGGACTTTTCAGATGTTGTAGCCTATCTTTGAGTTGGTTTTTTTTTAACTTTCGTAAGTGCCAAATATTAAACAAATTTTTACTAAACCTGTTCTTAAAATCAAACCTTTTTTTTATTTTTATTAATTTTCTCTTTTTAATAATTGTTTATATTTATAAATTATACTTCTTTTATATATATTGTGACGGGCATAACCATATATATAGATGTATGGTTAGGCTCCAGTCACATAGCGTAATAGCTCAAGCGATAGAGTGTAAGCGCGCCACGCAAGAGGTCCGGGTTCAAGCCCGACTCTCGGAAGATTTTTTTAATTATTTAGATTAATTTATTCAAATAATTAATAAATCAAAATTAATAAAATTTATAATTTTATTTAAAGATTTTTTTATTTTGCAAAATATACATATTCTGAAATTGAAATACGACTAAAATTAACTAAGTTGCAAATTTATATTGTTTATAGTTAATAATAATAAAATTTGAAATTATACAGTATATTATAATATTATAATATATAATTATACATTATATATATAAAAAATATATGTGAGAAAAGTGATAAAAAATAAATAAGTATTTGAACAATAAATTAAAGTAAAATGAATTAAAATTAAAATTAAGATTGTTTTTCACGTTTGTTAATTATTATATTAATATAAGATTCAGATTTTGAAAACTAATGTAAATTAATATAAAGACAGAGAGGTTGACGACCCCGTGCCAAAATCATATGAAACAACAAAGAAGATAATGAGAAGAAAGGGAAACCGAAAACTCCAGCTGTAGGTGTGAAGAAGGTGGGAGAGCAGTCCCCACCTCTAACCAAAGGTACAAAACCGGCCGTCTCGCTGTCGAATTCAGTATTCGCCTCGAGCTGTAAGGCGAGGAAGAAAGTACCCTCCTCGCCACTTCTAGAAATAAATGAATATTAGTAGTTAAATTTTGCGAGTTTGATTAAACAGCGAGAGGTGTGATGTTCATTTGAAGGTACTTGGACAAGATGGAATGCTGGAATCATTCCAATCTTTACCCAAGTCCTTTTATCCTTTAAAGCCAATTCCTTAGAATACATTCGGACGAAAAGGAGCGCTAGATTCGCTTTTTCTTCTACCCAAATTATTCTAATTTTCCTTTTTTCCATAGAAAAATACTCAGATGATGTGGAATACTGGATTTATCCCAACATCTACCTGATTTTTTCACATAATACATTCACCAAAGAGTTTATTGGGCGAGGCCGAACGCTGGATTCGTTCGAACCTCTATCCAACCTCTTATTCCATTAAAATATCCAGAAATCGTTCTGGGATGAGAAGAAACACTGGATTTGTTTCTAATCTACCCCAGACGTTTTCACTTCATACATTTATTACGGTCCTGCTAAAAATAAATGTATTTTTATGTAAGGGATAAAAATAAGCCCGTTACAATATATATATATATATATAGTTTCACTTATTTTGAGTTTTTAACAAATACTCATACACTTCAAAATAACCTTAATAATTTGGTGACGGAACCGAAGAATCCATGGATAGACTACGTAGATATACGAAAAAAAATGAAGGCCTTGGAAAGGCACTTGCAGGTGTTATCATCTCAAATTATGCCTCCAAAATAGTACCAATAAATAGATTTCATCCAACAGCGACAAGTCCATCTCATCCTATTTTACAAAATTATCAAAATTATCAAAATTACAACAGCAGCACAACACCAGCTCCATTACTCATCCAAATATGTTCTTAACACCATACAAACGCAAATATCCTTAAGTCGTCACGCGTGTAATCGGCGCGGTGACGAAATTTCACTTCTCGATTTAGACGATGTTCCGCAACAACTACCACCCATCGAATTCAATCATAGTGATTACTTTCAAGTTAGCAACCAGCATTTTATCGGTCGTCTAACGTTTGCACAAGCGCTTAACATAATTCCGTGCTTTGACGGAGATCTTTATAACTTGGATCTATTTTGTGTATCTATTCGCCAAATGGTTAATACATTTGAATGAGATTGCGAACCATACATAATCTTCGCATTAGCAGAGAAACTCACAGGTCGGAAAGCTGACGGTTACAGGGCACATCTAGCTAATTTTACTACAGTGGAGCAACTTTTAGCAGATTTTACAATGCAGTACAGTAATGTGGGCATAGCCGATGAAGTTACAGCACAATTAAAACTGATTAGTCAACATCTAGGAGAAACTGCTGGCGATTTTGGATTACGCGTTCAAAAATTGCATACTAGATAAATTACAACTTTTGTCTCTGCTCCTTATTTCAATCGCACCGATAGAGATTGACGGAAACGTAGCGCTGATCGAGAAGCTCCCGAGAAATTTCTATTTGGGTTGTTATACCCATTAGATTATCAATTACGAAGCGAACATCCACAATCAATCAATGAAGCTATAAGACTTGCAGTAGAATTCAAATGTAAACAAAGTGCACGGCGTTCTGTCGCACTAAATAAATTACCATTATCTACTCAATCAAACCCAAAGAGAATACAATTCTTAGAATCAAACACTGATTTTTCTTCTTAAATATTGAGAGCTTTGCCGTATACCTATTGCCACGACAACGGTCATTCAGAGGATGAATCCAAGAAAAAGAAATACTAGAGCAGATTTTGTGATTATTGCCATAGAAACGGACACGTATTAGGCAACTGTTTAACATTGAAGTACCATATTCGTTCTGAAAAAATCCAACCTACGAACAAATCTGCAAATAACAATAACAACAGTAACTATAATAATAATAATAAGAATAACAATAAAAATGCTAGACATTATAACAATAATAATAGCAATAATTATAAGTACCTCGACAATAATAATAAACCTTACGACAATAAGCGCTATAACAATAATAATAAAAATAAACAGTATCAAAATATCCAATCTACTTATTCTGATAACGAAGAAAAGAAAGCACTACACTTTCCAAGTACTCTAAATATACCTAGCAGTCGTAATTATATGTTTGCGAGACCATTAATTATACAGCCCCACAAAATAAAAAAAGTCAAAGTACCATTGACCGGACCTGGTACTTATACGTAATTTGGGTCGCTGATTCCGAATCCGGGGTCAGTTTGCCCACATCAAGTCGTGTTCAAGGTTAATTGAAGGTCAAAATATCAAAATTCAATAAAAATAGGCTAAAACCATCGTATCTCTCTCTCTCTCTCTCGCACTCGTGTATAGGTATACAGGTGTATAGGTAGGGTGGAACGGACGCTGTGACGTCACAGCAGGCCCAGTGGAGTACGTGGATGCGAGAGAGAGAAAGAGGTAGCAGTAAGAAGAGTTGTGCAAGTGAGAGAGAGAGAGAGAGAGAGAGAGAGAGAGAGAGAGAGAGAGGGAGAGAGAGAACCACTGCGCTCTCTCTCTCTCTCTCTCTTTCTCTCTCTTTCTCTCTCCCACTCATGCAAAGATACTGATGATGCGCTAGGTGTTTGGACGCCGTGTTATAATAGCTTACCCAGAGCGTCTATGTTGGTTGTAAGAGAGAGATAGAGTACATGCAGTATGCGTATAGACTTATATTTAACATGGTATGAATGGGAGTTGGAGGTGAGAGGGTTAAATAATTGTTAATAAATGTACGTAATTTGTAGATAAATTCCTAGATGTTTATTGAAGTACTATAATATAAAAGGAGAGAACGAGACATAGAATGAATAATTACGCACGCAGAGATATACATATAGCTGATTATACAATACATAAAATTAAAACTAGACACACACACACATTTTATTATACGAAACTTATAAATAGACAGTGATTCCGATTGACCTGATAAAACTTATAATAAATTCACACACTTACATATAAAGTAAATAAGAGTAAAATTATACATATTTTGCACTTGGTTATATATTACGTTAATAATAGAAACTTACAACTAATGTACCTGTTTATATATTATAATTGAAATTGTTATTATTATTATTATCTATTCTTTTACATGTTTGTAAATGAGTTATGCAATGAACATTCTTCTTACAATTATTATTATAATGAAAATTATTGTTGATATTATTATAAAATAATTCTAAATTTAATTTATCGTTGTATGCAGTATCGTCGGTGAACAGTCTCCAAAAACTGTCCATGCAATGACCGTGAGACATGTGGTGAATAAAATTAACGCAATACTGACCATACAGGATAGAAGCGAAATCTTGTAGCTGCTTAGGACTCCAGGTGTAAACCTTATAGTTTCTTCGGAGACATTGAATATGTTAAGGTACGGTGAGTGATCGACCGAAACTGTCGAAGAACTATCCGATTCCGCGTTTATCGAAGTAGATGGCCAGCCAATGCTCACCAGGTTTTCGGTGATCCTCATTGTTAACAACAATTGCAGTCGGCTTCGTCAGAATCTGAGGATTCTTGTCCGGAGGGAACACTCCTACTGTCTGCAGAGGTAAAATTTTTATTGCATTGAGTATTTGCAACGTGTTCATGCTTTGCAGCAGCTTCTTCCTCCTCGCGTACTATGTCGTATAAATGATCGGCATCGATCGTATCTTGCGAGATGGTGGAAATACTTGTGTTCGTAGCATCTACAGGATTTGAGTATGCAGTACAAGTTACGGTTATCGGAGTGCTCTGTCTTGATTTGGTTGGTGTTGACGTTTTTTGTCGTGGTTTTCCAGACGGAGTTCCTTGTCTTGAAGACGCGATGATTGTGTCGTCTTTTATCCTTGTTGGTGTCCTCTATTTCAGTTTCCTTCTTTTTTTCTTTTAGATCGAGGACTTTACTGATGAAGGGCGATAAGCTAATGTTTTATGCAACCAAATACGAAGTTTATATGCATATGTCATTGCACAACTCGTGAACTCCCTTTTCCGTTCATGTAAAAACAAGAGTGGTCGTTAACACGTGGAAGGTTTCTAAACGACGGGCAGTTGAACTCCTCCAAATTGATTATTTGTCTAGCGAGAAGGTTTTGTAAGAATGAAACTTTTGGTATTCCCCTAACATAGATCCTTAAGGCGTTTCGTGCAACTTCTCGTAGACTGTTGTACACGTCGACACCGTTGGATTTACCGTCGATCGATTCTGTGACATGGTGATAGCACGTTAAGTAATTGTTTGTGGATACGATACCTTTGGAGAGTTCTGTTTAGTCGTATGGAGCCTTGATCAGCCAGTGCGCTATGAAATTGCAATCTACACCGAGAACAACAATTTCTTTTGGTAGAAATAGACGTTCCTTGTCGTGAAACGCTTGAATATCGATTATATAATCGAGCTTTTCCATGCTGTTTAAGTTGCGGAGAACTTGAGTCACTTGTACTACACCACTCAAGGTAACAAGCTGAACTGACAAAATGTTTTTCCTTGGCTTACCAGAATACCTTTAAGACCTCTTTCTTCCCACTGAATTGAAAAGAAAAGTTTTCAAAGAAAATCCCTACCATTTTTCGACTCTTCCTACTTTGAATTTAAGAACAAAAATCTGTAACGACCTGTCTAGCAGAGTCGATTTCAAGAACGTTGTCAAACTCAGCATAAACTATGCAATTAATCAGTTTAATCAATGCACTTTGAAATTTAACTTCGATTCTGAGACTTCCAGATTTTACTAAATTCCAATGAGAAAAACTATTTGCCGAAAAATCTGGTGTAAGATCGGAAGCGAATAGGTGTGATATGTGTCAACGTACATTGGTTTTGTATTCGAAAACGTAGGTTGTAATGGTTTCGAAGGTACTTGTACACCATCTACGTAGAGAGACAAGTAATTTATACCGTAATTTTGAAAATTGGAAGGATTCAAAGTTTTGTTTCCATTGAATGCCTTATTATCAACAAATCCCAATATCACTCGTTTCGGTAGTCGAGTGTTTCGCCCAAAACACCGCTATGTATCGTGAATGTTTTGATTTCCACTCTAGTTATGGGATATTTAGCGGTTATAGTTGCGAGTGTTTTTGCATGGGCCAACAGAATTCCAGGACTTATTTTTAAACGTGTTACGAGTAAATTTGCTTCGGTGATGTTTATGGTGTAAGAGCCTGCGGCTGACGAATCTATTAAACAAAATGAGCCCTTTGAACGTACAAGGCGTATTTTCATTTCGACGCCATTGATGAGTAATTTATCCTGATTAAAAATATCGCAATGCAAATGTCCAATGAGATCGACGGTTTTACCATCGGATGTAAAATTTTGTCTGTTTACAAGTCCTGCGTTTGTACCCTCGTCAGGAGTGCTGTCCATCTGTCTTGGTGAATCTGCATACCACAAAGTCGTCGAGAGATGCGATTCTTTAGCTGCTGGGCCGTAATTCAAGAGTGTTTCTATGTACGCTCTGTGCGGATAAGCGTTATTCGGAGGAGTGATTGGTTTCTGATTAAAATAAATATCGATTTGATTAAATATTGAGTGTAAAAAATTATTTACAGGTCCTACGTGTTTGTCATCGTCTTTCGAATAAGGCTTGTTTTTTACACAAACTTTAAGAAGTATATGCGTAAGGTCTAGGTAATCTTCTCCTTGATTTTTAACGCAATATTCGATGGGTGAATCGTCGTTTAACGACGAAATTGGATTATAAGTAGTCCAGCAACTCGATTCGATACTGATTTGCGTTTCAGGGAGTGAAAATATATCCAAAACCTGCGAGCCAACTACCCACACCGTGCCCTCGTTGCGATGTTGAACCTGCATAAACGTGATGTACACCCCGTCCGTTTCCAATTTGACTATCGTAATAAAGGGAGTAATAAGCCATATCAAACTAACGACACTTAATCAATGCTTTTAAAATGTAGCGCTGCGGTCAACGTACCAAACTCGAATGGTATTGGATGACCATATTGATCTCTTATATCAATGTCGATAACTTGAAAACAATTGTATGGGTGTATAACTGACGGGTGCTAAACGTTTAACTACAGTGTTTCCATAATTGAAGTGTTTCAATTGAATATTTACTATGCGAAGCAGCGGTGCGTGAGAATCTCCTACTATACAAGGTTCACACAGATTTGAATAAACAAAAAGTTGATCGGGTATGACTCTCGAGAGGCTGGCGGGAAAATTTGCTAATTGAATAGTCGATCCATCGTAACTATCAAATTCTAACGTTTCGTTCAAATCGAAACCTAAAATATGATTAACCGTCGTTGAAAATGTAGCAAACGGTTTCGTACGATTTTAATTTTCTTTGAATTTAATCATTTGTATAAAACCTCCGTTTCCGTTATAGACTAATTTTTCAATTTCAGTGTTGGCGTGATATTTGAATAAACTGTCGTTTATAGAATCGACAAGCTGATTAATATTGTCGTATATACCGTGTTGAAAATAATAATTTTCCGTTGCCGATAAATTGATTCCTATCTGGTCAAGTGTAGGGTAGTGCAGGGTACGTGTATCTCGGCTAGTCCAACCATCCATCGTCCTTGTAAAACTGTCTGCTTTGGTAATTTAGTTCAAAAGCACGTCGTTGTATTGTCTGGAAAATATTTCATACTACTGTTGTATTCTGTAAGTACCTGAGAGTTAAAATAAATGGATAGGGAACAGAATATGGGGAAAAAAGTAAATTAGAAATGTTTAACTTTTAAAATAAATATTTAATTATCATTCACGTTATATTTATATACATATATACATATAGTTATAATTAAACGCAGAATAATTATATATAACCGAACGGTAGAGACGAAGTATTTGAAACAAATCTTCGTTTTTTCAAAACGACGCTACAAGTTTTTGTTTCTTCGCGAGTAATAACTTCGTTGAAGCTGGTCCTTGCAATCGAATTGAACTGCAATTATATTTTATTCTTATCGTCATCGTTTCTATTATTAATAAGACTTACAATACTGTCAAAATTAGTTTTTTTCGAATTTTTATAATTTAGTTTTATACCTTTAATTTTACAAATTTCAAATGTTTCATTTTTACTATTTCTTATCTTAAAAACATAAAATTTTGGACCTCCTGAAACAAATTTTTCAATATAAGAACCTTTACCGTAAATTTCCACTTTGCAGGTTAATTCGCCAAGCATGGACCCTACCTTTGGTTCGTACATATCACTCGGTTTACTTGTAAAAATAATTGAGTCAGTGTCGTAGTAAAGTACGCGTCTATCTAGTTTTTCTAAATACGAGTACAATAACAAACGAGCCTGTGCTGTAGTGTAGGCGGCGATCGCTACGTTACTACTCCCCGATTCGGTTTCTGTTTCTTTAATATATTCTATGGAGACATATAGTACCTCGTCGTTCGCTATAGCGATTTGTTTCACATTTATCTTGGGGTCTGGAAACAGTTTGAGCAAGCTTTGATAATCTTTAACGATTTCCGTTCTCGTCAGATTATCGCGTTGCCCAAACTTTCCCCAGAATGAATTTAAACATAATTTAGCTACCGAGCGTAAACCAGGTTTTTTTTAATTAATTTCGGATCTAAATTTATGCCTTCTTTAGTTTTATACTCTTCTATAAATTGTTTTTCTTCTGTGTCGTCTGTACATTCACAGGCATACCCACTGTCCTCTTGCTTTAATTTTAAAAAAGTATTAATATATTCGTTAAATAGACCGTCTGTATTGGCTGTATATTGACAAACACTATATTGCCAAATCCCGTGAATTTTTATTAATTTATAGCCGCGTTCTAAACTTTTTTTTATTTCATCAGACACCCATGTACAGGTAAAAATACGTTCTTCTTCCCGGTCGTGCGTGCACTCTTGCTCATTTAGCATTTCTGTGCAGGTACGACACAATGGAAAAAGTAATCTTTCGTGCAT
Source organism: Theocolax elegans (assembly GCA_026168455.1). Classification (NCBI taxonomy): domain Eukaryota; kingdom Metazoa; phylum Arthropoda; class Insecta; order Hymenoptera; family Cerocephalidae; genus Theocolax; species Theocolax elegans. The sequence goes on along the minus strand of CM047428.1, from coordinate 43,634,350 downwards.
TTTTACCGGTAACACGGGATGAAATAAATTTGGCGGAGGTAAAATGTCGCATTTTATTAAACCTTCGACATTATTAAAATTTTCAAAATATTAGTATTTTCCGTACTTGTTAATGTACGGATACAGCGAACATACATCTAAATATTTAATTTTTTCGCTGTCGTTCGTCTCATCTACATCTACATAATATTAAAATTTTATAAGTGAAATTGTGAATTTTTCTGTAAAAAACCCCTTATACTGTAAAAAATATTTAGTGAATGTCATTTTTTATGAGTCCATTGTGATCGCATTGATACGAGGATAAATTTACCACTATTACAAATTTTTTAAAGAGTCGTTTTTTATTAGTTTTTTGGCTTGGAAGTTTCAGTAGTCCGCGTACGTACGTACAACTTTTTATACATACATTTTACCATTAATTATTACAATTGCACAACCGATAATTAATTTTATTGTCAACAATTAATTGTCGTGGTGCCAGGTATAAATTGTATGTATTCAAAAATTATAATAAATATATATTATTTGTAATATTAATCACAAATTATATTTAGAAATATATTTAAAATAAGCATTTTTCTGTGAATTCCCATATTACTGTAAATAATTATATAAATAAACAATATCTTTTTTAGACTTTATGTGTCCCTGGAATTATGACAAACAGTTCCTAGATCTTTCGGAAATTTCGGAGGAAATTCGGGATGAGTCGACTAATTACGGGGTTTCCTGGATATTTCGGGAATTTCTGAAATATTTCAGAAAGACTCCACTAATTACGGGATATCCTGGATATTTCGGGAATATCTGAGGAAACTCGAGATGACTCTACCAATAACGGGATTTCCTCGATCTTTCGGGAATTCCTGAGGTATGTTGGGATGACTCTACTAATTACGGGAATTTCTGGATATTTCGGGAATTTCTGGAAAAATTCGAGATGACTACTAATTACGGGATTTCTTGGAAATTTCGGGAATTTCTGAAATATTTCAGAAAGACTCCACTAATTATAGTATTTCCTGGGATATTTCGGGAATATCTGAGGAAATTCGGGATGAATCTACCAATTACGGGATTTCCTGGATATTTAGGGAATTTCTGAGGTATTTCGGGATGATTCTACCAATTACGGGATTTCCTGGATATTACGCGAAATTCAGTGGAAATTCGCGATGAATCTACCAATTACGGGATTTCTTGGATATTTCGGGAATATCTGAGGAAATTCGGGATGAATCTACCAATTACGGGATTTCCTGGATATTTAGGGAATTTCTGAGGTATTTCGGGATGATTCTACCAATTACGGGATTTCCAGGATATTTCGGGAATTTCTGACATATTTTTGAATGTCTCCACTAATTATGGAATTTCCTGGATATTTCGGGAATTTCTGAGGAAATTAGGGATAACACCAATAATAACGGGATTTTCTGGATACTTCGGGAATTTCTGAGATATTTCGAAATGTCTCCACTAATTGTGGAATTTCCTGGATGTTTCGGGAATTTCTGATCTATTTCGGGATGACGCTGCTAATTTCGGGATTTCCTGGATATTTCGGGAATTCCTGAGGTATTTCTTGATAACTCTACTAATTAAGGGATTTCCTGGACATTTCGGGAATTTCCTAGGTATTTCGAAATGTCTCCACTAATTGTGGAATTTCCTGGATATTTCGGGAGTTTCTGAGGTATTTCGGGATGATTCTACCAATTACGGGTTTTCCTGGATATTACGCCAATTGCTGAGGTATTTCGGGATGACGCTACTAATTACGGCATTTCCAGGATATTTCGGGAATTTCTGAAGAAATTCGGGATGACTACTAATTACGGGATTTCTTGGATATTTCGGGAATATCTGAGGAAATTCGGGATGAATCTACCAATTACGGGATTTCCTGGATATTTAGGGAATTTCTGAGGTATTTCGGGATGATTCTACCAATTACGGGATTTCCTGGATATTACGCGAAATTCAGTGGAAATTCGCGATGAATCTACCAATTACGGAATATCCTGGACCTTTCGGGAATTTTTGAGCTATTTCGGGATAACTAAACAAATTACGGGATTTCCTGGATATTTCGGGAATTTCTTAGGTATTTCTGGATAACTCTACTAATTACGGGATTTCCAGGATATTTCGGGAATTTCTGACATATTTTTGAATGTCTCCACTAATTATGGAATTTCCTGGATATTTCGGGAATTTCTGAGGAAATTAGGGATAACACCAATAATAACGGGATTTTCTGGATACTTCGGGAATTTCTGAGATATTTCGAAATGTCTCCACTAATTGTGGAATTTCCTGGATGTTTCGGGAATTTCTGATCTATTTCGGGATGACGCTGCTAATTTCGGGATTTCCTGGATATTTCGGGAATTCCTGAGGTATTTCTTGATAACTCTACTAATTAAGGGATTTCCTGGACATTTCGGGAATTTCCTAGGTATTTCGAAATGTCTCCACTAATTGTGGAATTTCCTGGATATTTCGGGAGTTTCTGAGGTATTTCGGGATGATTCTACCAATTACGGGTTTTCCTGGATATTACGCCAATTGCTGAGGTATTTCGGGATGACGCTACTAATTACGGCATTTCCAGGATATTTCGGGAATTTCTGAAGAAATTCGGGATGACTACTAATTACGGGATTTCTTGGATATTTCGGGAATATCTCAGGAAATTCGGGATGAATCTACCAATTACGGGATTTCCTGGATATTTAGGGAATTTCTGAGGTATTTCGGGATGATTCTACCAATTACGGGATTTCCTGGATATTACGCGAAATTCAGTGGAAATTCGCGATGAATCTACCAATTACGGAATATCCTGGACCTTTCGGGAATTTTTGAGCTATTTCGGGATAACTAAACAAATTACGGGATTTCCTGGATATTTCGGAAATTTCTTAGGTATTTCTGGATAACTCTACTAATTACGGGATTTCCAGGATATTTCGGGAATTTCTGACATATTTTTGAATGTCTCCACTAATTATGGAATTTCCTGGATATTTCGGGAATTTCTGAGGAAATTAGGGATAACACCAATAATAACGGGATTTTCTGGATACTTCGGGAATTTCTGAGATATTTCGAAATGTCTCCACTAATTGTGGAATTTCCTGGATGTTTCGGGAATTTCTGATCTATTTCGGGATGACGCTGCTAATTTCGGGATTTCCTGGATATTTCGGGAATTCCTGAGGTATTTCTTGATAACTCTACTAATTAAGGGATTTCCTGGACATTTCGGGAATTTCCTAGGTATTTCGAAATGTCTCCACTAACTGTGGAATTTCCTGGATATTTCGGGAGTTTCTGAGGTATTTCGGGATGATTCTACCAATTACGGGTTTTCCTGGATATTACGCCAATTGCTGAGGTATTTCGGGATGACGCTACTAATTACGGCATTTCCAGGATATTTCGGGAATTTCTGAAGAAATTCGGGATGACTACTAATTACGGGATTTCTTGGATATTTCGGGAATATCTGAGGAAATTCGGGATGAATCTACCAATTACGGGATTTCCTGGATATTTAGGGAATTTCTGAGGTATTTCGGGATGATTCTACCAATTACGGGATTTCCTGGATATTACGCGAAATTCAGTGGAAATTCGCGATGAATCTACCAATTACGGAATATCCTGGACCTTTCGGGAATTTTTGAGCTATTTCGGGATAACTAAACAAATTACGGGATTTCCTGGATATTTCGGGAATATCTGAGGAAATTCGTGATGACTCTACCAATAACGGGATTTCCTCGATCTGTCGGGAATTCCTGAGGTATGTTGGGATGACGCTACTAATTACGGGAATTTCTGGATATTTCGGGAATTTGTGGAAAAATTCGGGATGACTACTAATTACGGGATTTCTTGGAAATTTCGGGAATTTCTGAAATATTTCAGAAAGACTCCACTAATTATAGTATTTCCTGGATATTTCGGGAATATCTGAGGAAATTCGGGATGAATCTACAAATTACGGGATTTCCTGGATATTTAGGGAATTTCCGAGGTATTTCGGGATGATTCTACCAATTACGGGATTCCTGGATATTACGCGAAATTAAGTGGAAATTCGCGATGAATCTACCAATTACGGAATATCCTGGACCTTTCGGGAATTTTTGAGCTATTTCGGGATAACTAAACAAATTACGGGATTTCCTGGATATTTCGGGAATTTCTTAGGTATTTCTGGATAACTCTACTAATTACGGGATTTCCAGGATATTTCGGGAATTTCTGACATATTTTTGAATGTCTCCACTAATTATGGAATTTCCTGGATATTTCGGGAATTTCTGAGGAAATTAGGGATAACACCAATAATAACGGGATTTTCTGGATACTTCGGGAATTTCTGAGATATTTCGAAATGTCTCCACTAATTGTGGAATTTCCTGGATGTTTCGGGAATTTCTGATCTATTTCGGGATGACGCTGCTAATTAAGGGATTTCCTGGATATTTCGGGAATTTCTGAGGTATTTCGGGATGATTCTACCAATTACGGGATTTCCTGGATATTTCGGGAATTTCTGAAAGATTTCAACTAGGCTCCACTAATTATGGTATTTCCTGGACATTTCGGGAATTTCCTAGGTATTTCGAAATGTCTCCACTAATTGTGGAATTTCCTGGATATTTCGGGAGTTTCTGAGGTATTTCGGGATGATTCTACCAATTACGGGTTTTCCTGGATATTACGCCAATTGCTGAGGTATTTCGGGATGACGCTACTAATTGCGGCATTTCCAGGATATATCGGGAATTTCTGAAGAAATTCGGGATGACTACTAATTACGGGATTTCTTGGATATTTCGGGAATATCTGAGGAAATTCGTAATGATTCTACCAATTACGGGATTTCCTGGTTCTTTTGGGAATTGCTGAGACATTTCGGGATGACGCTACTAATTACGGGTTTCCTGGATCTTTCTGGTTTTTCTTAGCTATTTCAGGATGACTCTACTAATTGCGGGTTGTCCTGGATATTTCGCGAATTTCTGAAATATTTGAGCAAGATTCCACTAATTATAACGGGATTTTCTGGATACTTCGGGAATTTCTGAGATATTTCGAAATGTCTCCACTAATTGTGGAATTTCCTGGATGTTTCGGGAATTTCTGATCTATTTCGGGATGACGCTGCTAATTTCGGGATTTCCTGGATATTTCGGGAATTTCTGAAGAAATTCGGGATGACTGCTAATTACGGAATTTCTTGGATATTTCGGGAATTTCTGAAATATTTCAGAAAGACTCCAATAATTACGGGACTTTCTGGATATTTCGGTAATATCTAAGGAAATTCGTGATGATTCTACCAATTTCGGGATTTCCTGGATCTTTCGGGAATTGCTGAGATATTTCAGGATGACGCTACTAATTAGGGGATTTGCTGGATCTTTCGGGAATTTCTGAGGTATTTCTGAATAACTCTACTAATTACGAGATTTCCAGGATATTTCGGGAATTTCTGATATTTTCTGGATTTTTCGTCTGTAAAGTTCTAAAGGTCTGGTGTACATGCACTCTTTTTGTATAAACGCCAATCAAATGTTCTCTTTGTAGGTGTCTACGGACGAGTGGGTGGATGCTTTTATATATGGTGTGAATATGTGGTATGTGTTTGTGACTTTTTGTGTACGCGTGTGTATAGTGTGTGGAGAGAGAGAAAGAGAGAGAGAGAGAGAGATATTTGCGTGACTCAATCGTAAAAATTTCTTTAATTGAAAGATGAGGAATCTTGGCACTAGTACTTTTTTCGTACAGGAACCATTATTCATTTATACATATTCTGGGATACATAGACTTGGTTTGCAATAATTTTTTTATCATGGGAAAATTTATGTTAATTACTCTGGTCATTACAATGGGGAATCTTGGAAATAGAACTTTTTTTTCAAGTAAAGTTATTGTTGAATTATACTTATTCTGGAATATATAGACATCGATTGTAATTATTTTTATATTGTGGGAAATTATTCATTAATCGGTCCGTTCTTTATTATTAGGAATCTTGGCACTAGTACTTTTTTCGTACAGGAACCATTATTGATTTATATATATTCTGGGATACATAGACTTGGTTTGCAATAATTTTTTTATCATGTGAAAATTTATGTTAAATACTCTGGTCATTACAATGGGGAATCTTGGAAATAGAACTTTTATTTCAAGAAAAACTATTGTTGATTACTACTTATTGTGGGATATATCGTCACCATTAGAACAAATTTTTTTATTATGGAAAATTATTCATAAATAATTCTGTTCTTTATTATGGGGAATCTTGGCTCTGGAACCTTTTTTGTTCAGGAACCATTATTGATTTATGCTTATTCTAGGATATATAGACATCATTTGAAAACATTGTTTTATTATGGGAAATTATCCATTAATTGGTCCGTTCTTTATTATGGGGAATCTTGGCACTAGAACTTTTTTTGTAGAGGAACCATTAATGATTTATACTTATTCTGGAATATATAGACATCGATTGTAATTATTTTTTTGATATGGGAAATTATTCATTAATTTGTCTGCTCTTTATTGTGGGGAATCTTGGCACTGGAACCTTTTTTGTACAGGAACCATTATTGATGTATACTTATTCTGGGATACATAAACTTCGTTTGCAATAATTTTTTTATCATGGGAAATTTTATGTTAAATACTCTGTTCTTTATAATGGGTAATCTTGGAAATAGAACTTTTTTTGTACAGGAACCATTATTGATTTATACGTGTGTGTATGTGTGTGCGTGTGCGTGTATGTGTTTGTGTATATGTATATGTGTGTGTGTATTTGTGTGTGCGCGCGCGTATTCAGTTAGCGAGTGTTTATGGGCATGCACATACGTGGGTGTGTTTATGAGTGAGTTTTAGCGGGCGAATGCAAAAAGAATGTGTGATAGAGAGTATTTGTAGGCCAGAGCGTTAGCACTGCGTGTAGATGAGTGGAAACTTGGACGATTGGTTTTGTGGGAAAGTGTATCCCTGCGTGACAAAAGGGGTACAAAGGTGGGTGAGTACGTGTGTGTTATGTGTGGGGCTTTTTTATAGAGGATTTATTATTGATTTTTAATCAGATTAGCATTTTTAGACATCGTTTTTATAATGTTTAATATGGGAAATTTGGTAGTAATTATTCAGTTCTTTTACTTTAAGATGTTTTGGCAATATTTTTTTGTAGAGCATCTATTATTGACTTTTCAGTTTTTCTGTGATTTCTTTAAAAAATTTTTTTTATTATGGATAATTGTGTTGTGATTATTGAGTTTTTTATTGTTTTTTTAACTTTTTATATAGAGGGTACATTATTGATTTTTTATTATCTTGGGATATTTGGACATTCTTTATTAAAATGTATTTTCTTGTTATTTGATTACAGATTTTGTCTATAATTTAAATATTAATTAAATGAGTGAATTTGACATGCCCCACAGTGTGTATTTTACGTTTTAACAATTTGTTTATTTTTATTGTAGTTATTATTCCTGTAGATATTAGTAATTAATATCTACAGGAATAAATATAAGATGGTTTGTGTATGCGTGAGTACTTACGGGTGCAAATCTACATAATATTAAAATTTTATAAGTGAAATTGTGAATCTTTCTGTAAAAAACCCCTTATACTGTAAAAAATATTTAGTGAATGTCATTTTTTATGAGTCCATTGTGATCGCATTGATACGAGGATAAATTTACCACTATTACAAATTTTTTAAAGACTCGTTTTTTATTAGTTTTTTTGCTTGGAAGTTTCAGTAGTCCGCGTACGTACGTACGTACAACTTTTTATACATACATTTTACCATTAATTATTACAATTGCACAACTGATAATTAATTTTGTTGTCAACAATTAATTGTCGTGGTGCCAGGTATAAATTGTATGTATTCAAAAATTATAATAAATATATATTATTTGTAATATTAATAACAAATTATATTTAGAAATATATCTAAAATAAGCATTTTTCTGTGAATTCCCATTTTACTGTAAATAATTATATCAATAAACAATATCTTTTTTAGACTTTATGTGTCCCTGGAATTATGACAAACAGTTCCTAGATCTTTCAGGAATTTCGGAGGAAATTCGGGATGAGTCGACTAATTACGGGGTTTCCTGGATATTTCGGGAATTTCTGAAATATTTCAAAAAGACTTCCACTAATTACGGGATATCCTGGATATTTCGGGAATATCTGAGGAAATTCGTGATGATTCTACCAATTACGGGATTTCCAGGATCTTTCGGGAATTGCTGAGGTATTTCGGGATGACGCTACTAATTACGGAATTTCCTGGATATTTCGGGAATTTCTGAAATATTTCAGAAAGACTCCACTAATTACGGGATTTACTGGATATTTCGAGAATTTCTGTGGTATTTTTGGATAACTCTACAAATTGAGGGATTTCCTGGATATTTGGGGAATTTCTGAGGTATTTCTGGATAACTCTACTAATTACGGGATTTCCAGGATATTTCGAGAATTTCTGAGATATTTCGAAATGACGCTACTAATTACGGGATTTCCTTGAGATTTCGGGAATATCTGACGAAATTCGTGATGACTCTACCAAATACGGGATTTCCTGGATCTTTCGGGGATTCCTGAGGTATTTCGAGATGACGCTATCAATTACGGGAAATTCTGGATATTTCGGGAATTTCTCAAATATTTCAGGAAGACTCCACTAATTACGGGATTTTTTGGATATTTCGGGAATATCTGAGGAAATTCGTGATGATTCTACCAATTACGGGATTTCCAGGATCTTTCGGGAATTGCTGAGGTATTTCGGGATGACGCTACTAATTACGGAATTTCCTGGATATTTCGGGAATTTCTGAAATATTTCAGAAAGACTCCACTAATTACGGAATTTCCTGGATATTTCGGGAATTTCTGAGGTATTTCTGGATCACTCTACTAATTACGGGATTTCCAGGATATTTCGGAAATTTCTGAGTAAATTCGGGATAACACCAATAATAACGGGATTTTCTGGAAATTTCGGGAATTTCTGAAAAAATTCGGGATGACTGATAATTACGGAATTTCCTGGATCTTTCGGGAATTTCTAAGGTATTTCTGGATAACTCTACTAAATAATCTATTTCCTGGATATTTCGGGAATTACTGAAATATTTCTGAGAGACTCCACTAATTACGGGATTTCCTGGATATTTCGGGAATTTCTGAGGAAATTCGGGATAACTCTACCATTTAAGGGATTTCCTGGATATTTCGGGAATTTCTGAAATATTTCAGAAAGACTCCACTAATTATGGGATTTACTGGATATTTCGAGAATTTCTGTGGTATTTTTGGATAACTCTACAAATTGAGGGATTTCCTGGATATTTGGGGAATTTCTGAGGTATTTCTGGATAACTCTACTAATTACGGGATTTCCAGGATATTTCGAGAATTTCTGAGATATTTCGAAATGACGCTACTAATTACGGGATTTCCTTGATATTTCGGGAATATCTGACGAAATTCGTGATGACTCTACCAATTACGGGATTTCCTGGATCTTTCGGGAATTTCTGAGGAAATTCGGGATAACACCAATAATAACGGAATTTCCTGGATATTTCGTGAATTTCTGAGGTATTTATGGATAACTCTCCTAAATAAGGGATTTCCTGGATATTTCGGGAATTTCTAAAATACTACAGAAAGACTCCACTAATTACGGGATTTCCTGGATATTTCGGGAATATCTGAGGAATTTCGTGACGATTTTACCAATTACAAGATTTCCTGGATCATTCGGTTATTGCTGAGGTATTTAAAAAAAACTCCACTAATTATGGTATTTCCTGGATATTTCGAGAATTTCTGTGGTATTTTTGGATAACTCTACAAATTAAGGGATTTCCTGGATATTTGGGGAAGTTCTGAGGTATTTCTGGATAACTCTACTAATTACGGGATTTCCAGGATATTTCGAGAATTTCTGAGATATTTCGAAATGACGCTACTAATTACGGGATTTCCTGGATCTTTCGGGAATTTCTGAGAAAATTCGGGATAACACCAATAATAACGGAATTTCCTGGATATTTCGTGAATTTCTGAGGTATTTCTGGATAACTCTACTAAATAAGGGATTTCCTGGATATATCGGGAATTTCTAAAATACTACAGAAAGACTCCACTAATTACGGGATTTCCTGGATATTTCGGGAATATCTGAGGAATTTCGTGATGATTCTACCAAATACGGGATTTCCTGGATCATTCGGTTATTGCTGAGGAATTTAAAAAAAAACTCCACTAATTATGGTTTTTCCTGGGTATGTTGAGAATTTCTGTGGTATTTTTGGATAACTCTACAAATTAAGGGATTTTCTGGATATTTCGGGAATTTCTGAGGTATTACTGGATAACTCTACTAAATAAGGGATTTCCTGGATATTTCGGGAATATCTAAGGAAATTCGGGATGAATCTACCAATTACGGGATTTCCTGGATCTTTTGGGAATTCCGAGGTATATCGGGATGATTCTACCAATTACGGGATTTCCTGGATATTACGCGAATTTCTGTGGAAATTCGGGATGAATCTACTAATTACGGAATTTCCCTTATATTTCGGGAATTTCTGAAATATTTTAGAGAGACTCCACTAATTACGGGATTTCCTGGATTTTTCGGAAATTTCTGATGTATTTCGAAATGTCTCCACTAATTGTAGTATTTCCTGGATATTTCGGAAATTTCTGATTTCTTTCGGGATGACGCTACTAATTACGGGATTTCCTGGATATTTCGGGAATTTCAGAGGTATATCTGGATAACTCTACTAAATAAGGGATTTCCTGGATATTTCGGGAATTTCTGAAATATTTCAGAAAGACTCCACTAATTACGGGATTTTCTGGATATTTCGGAAATATCTGAGGAATTTCGTGACGATTCTACCAATTACGGAATTTTCTGGATCTTTCGGTAATTGCTGAGGTATTTAAAAAAAAACTACACTAATTATGGTATTTCCTGGATATTTCGAGAATTTCTGTGGTATTTTTGGATAACTCTACAAATTAAGGGATTTCCTGGATATTTGGGGAATTTCTGAGGTATTTCGAAATGACGCTACTAATTACGGGATTTCCTTGATATTTCGGGAATATCTGAGGAAATTCGTGATGACTCTACCAATTACGGGATTTCCTGGATCTTTCGGGAATTGCTGAGGTATTTAAAAAAAAACTACACTAATTATGGTATTTCCTGGATATTTCGGGAATTTCTGTGGTATTTCTGGATAACTCTACAAATTAAGGGATTTCCTGGATATTTGGGAATTTCTGAGGTATTTCTGGATAACTCTACTAATTACGGGATTTCCAGGATATTTCGAGAATTTCTGAGATATTTCGAAATGACGCTACTAATTACGGGATTTCCTTGATATTTCGGGAATATCTGAGGAAATTCGTGATGACTCTACCAATTACGGGATTTCCTGGATCTTTTCGGAATTCCGAGGTATATCGGGATGATTCTACCAATTACGGGATTTCCTGGATATTACGCGAATTTCTGTGGAAATTCGGGATGAATCTACTAATTACGGAATTTCCCTTATATTTCGGGAATTTCTGAGGTATATCTGGATAACTCTACTAAATAAGGGATTTCCTATATCTGAGGAAATTCGTGGTGACTCTACCAATTACGGGATTTCCTGGATCTTTCGGTAATTGCTGAGGTATATAAAAAACTCCACTAATTATGGTATTTCCTGTATATTTCGGGAATTTCTGTGGTATTTTTGGATAACTCTACAAATTAAGGGATTTCCTGGATATATCGGGAATTTCTGAAATATTTCAGAGAGACTCCACGAATTACGGGATTTCCTGGATATTTCGGGAATTTCTGAGGATATTCGGGATAAATCTACCAATTACAGGATTTCTTGGATCTTTTGGGAATTCCGAGGTACTTCGGGATGATTCTACCAATTACTCGATTTCTACTATATCTACTAATTACGGAATTTCCTGGATATTTCGGGAATTTCTGAAATATTTCAGAGAGACTCCACTAATTACTGGATTTCCTGGATATTTCGGGAATTTCTGAGGAAATGCGGGATAACACCAATAATTACGTGATTTCCAGTGTATTTCGGGAATTTCTGAGATATTTCCGAATGACGCTACTAATTACGGGATTTCCTTGATATTTCGGGAATATCTGACGAAATTCGTGATGACTCTACCAAATACGGGATTTCCTGGATCTTTCGGGGATTCCTGAGGTATTTCGAGATGACGCTATCAATTACGGGAAATTCTGGATATTTCGGGAATTTCTCAAATATTTCAGGAAGACTCCACTAATTACGGGATTTTTTGGATATTTCGGGAATATCTGAGGAATTTCGTGACGATTCTACCAATTACGGGATTTCCAGGATCTTTCGTTAATTGCTGAGGTATTTCAAAAAACATTTCACTAATTATGGTATTTCCTGGATATTTCAGGAATTTCTGTGGTATTTTTGGATAACTCTACAAATTACGGGATTTCCTGGATATTTCGGTAATTTCTGAGGTATTTCGTAATGTCTCCACTAATTGTGTTATTTCCTGGATATTTCGGAAATTTCTGATTTATTTCGGGATGACGCTACTAATTACGGGATTTCCTGGATATTTCGGGAATTTCTGTGGTATTTTTGGATAACTCTACAAATTGAGGGATTTCCTGGATATTTGGGGAATTTCTGAGGTATTTCTGGATAACTCTACTAATTACGGGATTTCCAGGATATTTCGAGAATTTCTGAGATATTTCGAAATGACGCTACTAATTACGGGATTTCCTTGATATTTCGGGAATATCTGACGAAATTCGTGATGACTCTACCAAATACGGGATTTCCTGGATCTTTCGGGGATTCCTGAGGTATTTCGAGATGACGCTATCAATTACGGGAAATTCTGGATATTTCGGGAATTTCTCAAATATTTCAGGAAGACTCCACTAATTACGGGATTTTTTGGATATTTCGGGAATATCTGAGGAAATTCGTGATGATTCTACCAATTACGGGATTTCCAGGATCTTTCGGGAATTGCTGAGGTATTTCGGGATGACGCTACTAATTACGGAATTTCCTGGATATTTCGGGAATTTCTGAAATATTTCAGAAAGACTCCACTAATTACGGAATTTCCTGGATATTTCCGGAATTTCTGAGGTATTTCTGGATCACTCTACTAATTACGGGATTTCCAGGATATTTCGGAAATTTCTGAGTAAATTCGGGATAACACCAATAATAACGGGATTTTCTGGAAATTTCGGGAATTTCTGAAAAAATTCGGGATGACTGATAATTACGGAATTTCCTGGATCTTTCGGGAATTTCTAAGGTATTTCTGGATAACTCTACTAAATAATCTATTTCCTGGATATTTCGGGAATTTCTGAAATATTTCTGAAAGACCCCACTAATTATGGTATTTCCTGGATATTTTGGGAATCTAAGGAAATTCGGGATGAATCTACAATTACGGGATTTCCTGGATCTTTTGGGAATTCCGGGTATTTCGGATGATTCTACCTATTACGGGATTTCCTGGATAGTACGCGGAATTTCGTGGAAATTCGGGATGAATCTACTCATTACGGAATTCCTGTATATTTCGGGAATTACTGAATATTTCTGAGAGACTCCACTAATTACGGGATTTCCTGGATATTTCGGGAATATTAGAAATTATTTTTGAGACAATTTGTTATTAATTATACGCGGATCGCTATTAACCATGCACGTTGGGCGCCATGTAACGGTATTTTGCAATTATTAATATATAAATTAATAAAATTAATAAGCCGTTAAAAACAATAGTCTCTATGCGATCGGCCGCTCAGTAATAATACAAAAACCAAACGTATATGCGGAGGCGGCGGTATTCTTTTATCTAGCGAAACGCGAAAGGAAAGGTGAATAATTTGAAATAAGCAAAGAATCACAATTTGAATAAAATAAATAAAGAAATATATTCTTAAATTACTTCGCTATATAAACACGTGTCGTTGCACGCGAGTACGCAGGTCGGGAAATACGTTAAATAAATAAAGAGAGAAAGAGAGAGAGAGACTACAGAACTGACACTTACAGTGTGTAGTTCGCAATAGAAGATCGACTCCGGTCTTTGCGTAAACGAATTTCTCTATCACAATGTGTGTCCCACCATAATACAGGTTTTTGATGTTTGGATTTATTGATTTTTCTTCTTAAAGAAGTATTTGTTTTTATAGAGTCTGTAATTATTTCCATAAAAATTTTATATTTAATACTGGGAGGGGCATTACAATATTCGATATCCGTGAATTTGATAAAGTTATTTTTAAGATTTTCTTGGACGTTAGGCCAGTTTGTTCGTATGGATTTAATGTGGATAAATTTTTAACATAAATATTTTTAGTTGTACTAAGAGTAGTTAA